>JABCPU010000766.1:0-27466 GCA_016800925.1 Suillus spraguei | reverse complement strand
TAGGACAATGACTAATCGGGGACAGGACGGCTCTGTTCCCCCTTGGCCCAGTGTTCCCTCGTGCTTTGTATATCCAAAAATAGAGAAGTGTTCCCTATTTCCCACACATGATGTTCCTCTGTTCCCCTTGGCGCAGTGTTCCCTCGTGCCTTGTATATCCAAAAATAGAGAAGTGTTCCCTATTTCCCACACATGATGTTCCTCTGTTCCCCTTGGCGCAGTGTTCCCTCGTGCTTTGTATATCCAAAAATAGAGAAGTGTTCCCTATTTCCCACACATGATGTTCCTCTGTTCCCCTTGGCCCAGTGTTCCCTCGTACCTTGTATAACCATAAATAGAGAAGTGTTCCCTATTTCCCACACATGATGTTCCTCTGTTCCCCTTGACCCAGTGTTCCCTCGCACCTTGTATAACCATAAATAGAAATGTGTTCCCTGTTTCCCACAGAGGATGTTCCTCTGTTCCCCTTGGCTCAGTGTTCCCTCTAACCTCATATAACCGAAAATAGACATGTGTTCCCTTTACTAACCAAATCAAGCTGTTCCCCCAGGGAACATCTATGCCCCCATAGATGCTTGACTCCAATAGGTAGGACTGGGCTTCATTTTGCGTGATTTTTGCTATTTATTTGCTATTGGATCGTTGATTTTGCTTTATTTGTTTGATCTGAAGCGTAGCTTTAGGCGAAAACCTTGTTCGGACTTGGCTTGATTTTGCATGATTTTTGCTATTTTTTTGCTATTGAATGGCGTGATTTCGCTTAATCTTGGGCGTTGGTTTAGGCGAAAACCTCGTTCAGACTTGGTTTCATTTTGCATGATTTTTGCTATTGCGTTGCTTGATTTTGCTTGACTTGTTGTCGTAGTCTCTTGTCATTGTATTGCTTGACTTGCTGTGGTATCGTATCGTAGCGTATTGTATTCCTTATCCTTGTCTTGACTATCGTATGGTATCGTAGTCTGTCGCGTTTCTTATCCTCGTCTTGACTATGGTATTCCTGGTCAAAACCTCGTTCAGACTTTGCTTGACTTTGCTTGATTTTTGTTTAATATGAGGCGTAGCTTTAGGCGAAAACCTCGTTCAGACTGGGCTTGATTTTACTTGATTTTTGTTTAATCTGAAGCGTAGCTTTAGGCGAAAACCTCGTTCAGACTGGGCTTGACTTTGCTTGATTTTTGCTATTTTTTTGCTAATGAATTGTATGGTATTCCTTGACTATTGTATAGTACCGAGAACCGAGACACCGAGACACCGAGACAATACGTTTTTATCCTAAGCAACGAGAAAGCTAACTAAGCCTCTAACGGGCGGGGGGGTGGTTTTCTAACAGCTAAACCTAATGACTAACAACTTTAACGGGGGGCGGGCGGGGGGATCTAACGTATGGCAAGTCCTGTTATTGTTATCCTTGACTATCGTATTGTTATCGTATGTGATCGTATGGTATTGTATTGCTATTGTATTGTATGTTATGTTATCATATAGTGTTGTCTTGTATAGTTATCGTAGTCTATGGTATGGCGTTTCTTATGCTCGTCTTTTGCTATTGGAGTCTTGACTATTGTATCGCTTATCCTTATCGTTGTCTGGGGTGATGCGTAGGCTGAGGCGAAAACCTTGTTCAGACTTTGCTTGATTTTGCTTGATTTGAGGTGTAGCTTTAGGCGAAAACGTTGTCAGGACTGGTCTTGACTTTGCTTGATTTTTGTCTGATCTGAAGCGTAGCTTTGGCGAAAACCTCGTCAGGACTGGGCTTGATTTTGCGTGATTTTTGCTATTGGATTGCTTGATTTTATTTTGTTTCGTTTGATCAAAACCTCGTCAGGACTGGGCTTGACTTTGCTTGATTTTGCTCTTGATTTTGTTTGATCTGAAGCGTAGCTTTAGGCGAAAACCTTGTTCGGACTTGGCTTGATTTTGCGTAATGTTTGCTATGTTTTTGCTATGGAATGCCTTGATTTTGCTTAATGTCATGGGTGGCTCTAGGCGAAAAACTCGTTTGGACTAGGCTTGATTTTGCGTGATTTTTGCTATTGAATGCGAGGCGTAGCTTTAGGCGAAAACCTCGTTCAGACTTGGGTTCATTTTGCGTGATTTTTGCTATCGGATTGCTTGATTTTGCTTGATTTATTGCTGTTGTATTGCTTGACTTGCTGTGGTAATGTATCGTAGTGTCTGGCTGACTTATAGTACCGAGAACCGAGACACCGAGACAATACGTTTATATCCTAAGCAACGAGAAAGCTAACGGGCTGGTGGTGGTTTTCAAACAGCTAAACCTGATGACTAACGACTCTAATGGGCGGGGGGCGGGGGCGATCCAACATATGATTGCCCTGCTTTGACTATGTTATCGTTATCGTTATCGTATCGTAGTCTATCGTATTGTTGTCGTATCGTATGTTATCGTAGTGTATCGCATTTCTTGTCCTTGTCTTGACTGTCGTATGGTATCGTAGTCTATTTTGTTTCTTATCTTTGTCTTGACTACCGTATCATATCCTATGATATCGCATTTCTTATCCTTGACTTGCTTATGGTGGTCTTGACTATCGTATTTTTGCAATAGCTTTAGGCGAAAACCTCGTCAGGACTGGGCTTCATTTTGCGTGATTTTTGCTATTTATTTGCTATTGGATCGTTGATTTTGCTTTATTTGTTTGATCTGAAGCGTAGCTTTAGGCGAAAACCTTGTTCGGACTTGGCTTGATTTTGCATGATTTTTGCTATTTTTTTGCTATTGAATGGCGTGATTTCGCTTAATCTTGGGCGTTGGTTTAGGCGAAAACCTCGTTCAGACTTGGTTTCATTTTGCATGATTTTTGCTATTGCGTTGCTTGATTTTGCTTGACTTGTTGTCGTAGTCTCTTGTCATTGTATTGCTTGACTTGCTGTGGTATCGTATCGTAGCGTATCGTATTCCTTATCCTTGTCTTGACTATCGTATGGTATCGTAGTCTGTCGCGTTTCTTATCCTCGTCTTGACTATGGTATTCCTGGTCAAAACCTCGTTCAGACTTTGCTTGACTTTGCTTGATTTTTGTTTAATATGAGGCGTAGCTTTAGGCGAAAACCTCGTTCAGACTGGGCTTGATTTTACTTGATTTTTGTTTAATCTGAAGCGTAGCTTTAGGCGAAAACCTCGTTCAGACTGGGCTTGACTTTGCTTGATTTTTGCTATTTTTTTGCTAATGAATTGTATGGTATTCCTTGACTATTGTATAGTACCGAGAACCGAGACACCGAGACACCGAGACAATACGTTTTTATCCTAAGCAACGAGAAAGCTAACTAAGCCTCTAACGGGCGGGGGGGTGGTTTTCTAACAGCTAAACCTAATGACTAACAACTTTAACGGGGGCGGGCGGGGGGATCTAACGTATGGCAAGTCCTGTTATTGTTATCCTTGACTATCGTATTGTTATCGTATGTGATCGTATGGTATTGTATTGCTATTGTATTGTATGTTATGTTATCATATAGTGTTGTCTTGTATAGTTATCGTAGTCTATGGTATGGCGTTTCTTATGCTCGTCTTTTGCTATTGGAGTCTTGACTATTGTATCGCTTATCCTTATCGTTGTCTGGGGTGATGCGTAGGCTGAGGCGAAAACCTTGTTCAGACTTTGCTTGATTTTGCTTGATTTGAGGTGTAGCTTTAGGCGAAAACGTTGTCAGGACTGGTCTTGACTTTGCTTGATTTTTGTCTGATCTGAAGCGTAGCTTTGGCGAAAACCTCGTCAGGACTGGGCTTGATTTTGCGTGATTTTTGCTATTGGATTGCTTGATTTTATTTTGTTTCGTTTGATCAAAACCTCGTCAGGACTGGGCTTGACTTTGCTTGATTTTGCTCTTGATTTTGTTTGATCTGAAGCATAGCTTTAGGCGAAAACCTTGTTCGGACTTGGCTTGATTTTGCGTAATGTTTGCTATGTTTTTGCTATGGAATGCCTTGATTTTGCTTAATGTCATGGGTGGCTCTAGGCGAAAAACTCGTTTGGACTAGGCTTGATTTTGCGTGATTTTTGCTATTGAATGCGAGGCGTAGCTTTAGGCGAAAACCTCGTTCAGACTTGGGTTCATTTTGCGTGATTTTTGCTATCGGATTGCTTGATTTTGCTTGATTTATTGCTGTTGTATTGCTTGACTTGCTGTGGTAATGTATCGTAGTGTCTGGCTGACTTATAGTACCGAGAACCGAGACACCGAGACAATACGTTTATATCCTAAGCAACGAGAAAGCTAACGGGCTGGTGGTGGTTTTCAAACAGCTAAACCTGATGACTAACGACTCTAATGGGCGGGGGGCGGGGGCGATCCAACATATGATTGCCCTGCTTTGACTATGTTATCGTTATCGTTATCGTATCGTAGTCTATCGTATTGTTGTCGTATCGTATGTTATCGTAGTGTATCGCATTTCTTGTCCTTGTCTTGACTGTCGTATGGTATCGTAGTCTATTTTGTTTCTTATCTTTGTCTTGACTACCGTATCATATCCTATGATATCGCATTTCTTATCCTTGACTTGCTTATGGTGGTCTTGACTATCGTATTTTTGCAATAGCTTTAGGCGAAAACCTCGTCAGGACTGGGCTTCATTTTGCGTGATTTTTGCTATTTATTTGCTATTGGATCGTTGATTTTGCTTTATTTGTTTGATCTGAAGCGTAGCTTTAGGCGAAAACCTTGTTCGGACTTGGCTTGATTTTGCATGATTTTTGCTATTTTTTTGCTATTGAATGGCGTGATTTCGCTTAATCTTGGGCGTTGGTTTAGGCGAAAACCTCGTTCAGACTTGGTTTCATTTTGCATGATTTTTGCTATTGCGTTGCTTGATTTTGCTTGACTTGTTGTCGTAGTCTCTTGTCATTGTATTGCTTGACTTGCTGTGGTATCGTATCGTAGCGTATCGTATTCCTTATCCTTGTCTTGACTATCGTATGGTATCGTAGTCTGTCGCGTTTCTTATCCTCGTCTTGACTATGGTATTCCTGGTCAAAACCTCGTTCAGACTTTGCTTGACTTTGCTTGATTTTTGTTTAATATGAGGCGTAGCTTTAGGCGAAAACCTCGTTCAGACTGGGCTTGATTTTACTTGATTTTTGTTTAATCTGAAGCGTAGCTTTAGGCGAAAACCTCGTTCAGACTGGGCTTGACTTTGCTTGATTTTTGCTATTTTTTTGCTAATGAATTGTATGGTATTCCTTGACTATTGTATAGTACCGAGAACCGAGACACCGAGACACCGAGACAATACGTTTTTATCCTAAGCAACGAGAAAGCTAACTAAGCCTCTAACGGGCGGGGGGGTGGTTTTCTAACAGCTAAACCTAATGACTAACAACTTTAACGGGGGGCGGGCGGGGGGATCTAACGTATGGCAAGTCCTGTTATTGTTATCCTTGACTATCGTATTGTTATCGTATGTGATCGTATGGTATTGTATTGCTATTGTATTGTATGTTATGTTATCATATAGTGTTGTCTTGTATAGTTATCGTAGTCTATGGTATGGCGTTTCTTATGCTCGTCTTTTGCTATTGGAGTCTTGACTATTGTATCGCTTATCCTTATCGTTGTCTGGGGTGATGCGTAGGCTGAGGCGAAAACCTTGTTCAGACTTTGCTTGATTTTGCTTGATTTGAGGTGTAGCTTTAGGCGAAAACGTTGTCAGGACTGGTCTTGACTTTGCTTGATTTTTGTTTGATCTGAAGCGTAGCTTTAGGCAAAACCTCGTCAGGACTGGGCTTGACTTTGCTTGATTTTTGTCTGATCTGAAGCGTAGCTTTGGCGAAAACCTCGTCAGGACTGGGCTTGATTTTGCGTGATTTTTGCTATTGGATTGCTTGATTTTATTTTGTTTCGTTTGATCAAAACCTCGTCAGGACTGGGCTTGACTTTGCTTGATTTTGCTCTTGATTTTGTTTGATCTGAAGCATAGCTTTAGGCGAAAACCTTGTTCGGACTTGGCTTGATTTTGCGTAATGTTTGCTATGTTTTTGCTATGGAATGCCTTGATTTTGCTTAATGTCATGGGTGGCTCTAGGCGAAAAACTCGTTTGGACTAGGCTTGATTTTGCGTGATTTTTGCTATTGAATGCGAGGCGTAGCTTTAGGCGAAAACCTCGTTCAGACTTGGGTTCATTTTGCGTGATTTTTGCTATCGGATTGCTTGATTTTGCTTGATTTATTGCTGTTGTATTGCTTGACTTGCTGTGGTAATGTATCGTAGTGTCTGGCTGACTTATAGTACCGAGAACCGAGACACCGAGACAATACGTTTATATCCTAAGCAACGAGAAAGCTAACGGGCTGGTGGTGGTTTTCAAACAGCTAAACCTGATGACTAACGACTCTAATGGGCGGGGGGCGGGGGCGATCCAACATATGATTGCCCTGCTTTGACTATGTTATCGTTATCGTTATCGTATCGTAGTCTATCGTATTGTTGTCGTATCGTATGTTATCGTAGTGTATCGCATTTCTTGTCCTTGTCTTGACTGTCGTATGGTATCGTAGTCTATTTTGTTTCTTATCTTTGTCTTGACTACCGTATCATATCCTATGATATCGCATTTCTTATCCTTGACTTGCTTATGGTGGTCTTGACTATCGTATTTTTGCAATAGCTTTAGGCGAAAACCTCGTCAGGACTGGGCTTCATTTTGCGTGATTTTTGCTATTTATTTGCTATTGGATCGTTGATTTTGCTTTATTTGTTTGATCTGAAGCGTAGCTTTAGGCGAAAACCTTGTTCGGACTTGGCTTGATTTTGCATGATTTTTGCTATTTTTTTGCTATTGAATGGCGTGATTTCGCTTAATCTTGGGCGTTGGTTTAGGCGAAAACCTCGTTCAGACTTGGTTTCATTTTGCATGATTTTTGCTATTGCGTTGCTTGATTTTGCTTGACTTGTTGTCGTAGTCTCTTGTCATTGTATTGCTTGACTTGCTGTGGTATCGTATCGTAGCGTATCGTATTCCTTATCCTTGTCTTGACTATCGTATGGTATCGTAGTCTGTCGCGTTTCTTATCCTCGTCTTGACTATGGTATTCCTGGTCAAAACCTCGTTCAGACTTTGCTTGACTTTGCTTGATTTTTGTTTAATATGAGGCGTAGCTTTAGGCGAAAACCTCGTTCAGACTGGGCTTGATTTTACTTGATTTTTGTTTAATCTGAAGCGTAGCTTTAGGCGAAAACCTCGTTCAGACTGGGCTTGACTTTGCTTGATTTTTGCTATTTTTTTGCTAATGAATTGTATGGTATTCCTTGACTATTGTATAGTACCGAGAACCGAGACACCGAGACACCGAGACAATACGTTTTTATCCTAAGCAACGAGAAAGCTAACTAAGCCTCTAACGGGCGGGGGGGTGGTTTTCTAACAGCTAAACCTAATGACTAACAACTTTAACGGGGGGCGGGCGGGGGGATCTAACGTATGGCAAGTCCTGTTATTGTTATCCTTGACTATCGTATTGTTATCGTATGTGATCGTATGGTATTGTATTGCTATTGTATTGTATGTTATGTTATCATATAGTGTTGTCTTGTATAGTTATCGTAGTCTATGGTATGGCGTTTCTTATGCTCGTCTTTTGCTATTGGAGTCTTGACTATTGTATCGCTTATCCTTATCGTTGTCTGGGGTGATGCGTAGGCTGAGGCGAAAACCTTGTTCAGACTTTGCTTGATTTTGCTTGATTTGAGGTGTAGCTTTAGGCGAAAACGTTGTCAGGACTGGTCTTGACTTTGCTTGATTTTTGTTTGATCTGAAGCGTAGCTTTAGGCAAAACCTCGTCAGGACTGGCTTGACTTTGCTTGATTTTTGTCTGATCTGAAGCGTAGCTTTGGCGAAAACCTCGTCAGGACTGGGCTTGATTTTGCGTGATTTTTGCTATTGGATTGCTTGATTTTATTTTGTTTCGTTTGATCAAAACCTCGTCAGGACTGGGCTTGACTTTGCTTGATTTTGCTCTTGATTTTGTTTGATCTGAAGCATAGCTTTAGGCGAAAACCTTGTTCGGACTTGGCTTGATTTTGCGTAATGTTTGCTATGTTTTTGCTATGGAATGCCTTGATTTTGCTTAATGTCATGGGTGGCTCTAGGCGAAAAACTCGTTTGGACTAGGCTTGATTTTGCGTGATTTTTGCTATTGAATGCGAGGCGTAGCTTTAGGCGAAAACCTCGTTCAGACTTGGGTTCATTTTGCGTGATTTTTGCTATCGGATTGCTTGATTTTGCTTGATTTATTGCTGTTGTATTGCTTGACTTGCTGTGGTAATGTATCGTAGTGTCTGGCTGACTTATAGTACCGAGAACCGAGACACCGAGACAATACGTTTATATCCTAAGCAACGAGAAAGCTAACGGGCTGGTGGTGGTTTTCAAACAGCTAAACCTGATGACTAACGACTCTAATGGGCGGGGGGCGGGGGCGATCCAACATATGATTGCCCTGCTTTGACTATGTTATCGTTATCGTTATCGTATCGTAGTCTATCGTATTGTTGTCGTATCGTATGTTATCGTAGTGTATCGCATTTCTTGTCCTTGTCTTGACTGTCGTATGGTATCGTAGTCTATTTTGTTTCTTATCTTTGTCTTGACTACCGTATCATATCCTATGATATCGCATTTCTTATCCTTGACTTGCTTATGGTGGTCTTGACTATCGTATTTTTGCAATAGCTTTAGGCGAAAACCTCGTCAGGACTGGGCTTCATTTTGCGTGATTTTTGCTATTTATTTGCTATTGGATCGTTGATTTTGCTTTATTTGTTTGATCTGAAGCGTAGCTTTAGGCGAAAACCTTGTTCGGACTTGGCTTGATTTTGCATGATTTTTGCTATTTTTTTGCTATTGAATGGCGTGATTTCGCTTAATCTTGGGCGTTGGTTTAGGCGAAAACCTCGTTCAGACTTGGTTTCATTTTGCATGATTTTTGCTATTGCGTTGCTTGATTTTGCTTGACTTGTTGTCGTAGTCTCTTGTCATTGTATTGCTTGACTTGCTGTGGTATCGTATCGTAGCGTATCGTATTCCTTATCCTTGTCTTGACTATCGTATGGTATCGTAGTCTGTCGCGTTTCTTATCCTCGTCTTGACTATGGTATTCCTGGTCAAAACCTCGTTCAGACTTTGCTTGACTTTGCTTGATTTTTGTTTAATATGAGGCGTAGCTTTAGGCGAAAACCTCGTTCAGACTGGGCTTGATTTTACTTGATTTTTGTTTAATCTGAAGCGTAGCTTTAGGCGAAAACCTCGTTCAGACTGGGCTTGACTTTGCTTGATTTTTGCTATTTTTTTGCTAATGAATTGTATGGTATTCCTTGACTATTGTATAGTACCGAGAACCGAGACACCGAGACACCGAGACAATACGTTTTTATCCTAAGCAACGAGAAAGCTAACTAAGCCTCTAACGGGCGGGGGGGTGGTTTTCTAACAGCTAAACCTAATGACTAACAACTTTAACGGGGGGCGGGCGGGGGATCTAACGTATGGCAAGTCCTGTTATTGTTATCCTTGACTATCGTATTGTTATCGTATGTGATCGTATGGTATTGTATTGCTATTGTATTGTATGTTATGTTATCATATAGTGTTGTCTTGTATAGTTATCGTAGTCTATGGTATGGCGTTTCTTATGCTCGTCTTTTGCTATTGGAGTCTTGACTATTGTATCGCTTATCCTTATCGTTGTCTGGGGTGATGCGTAGGCTGAGGCGAAAACCTTGTTCAGACTTTGCTTGATTTTGCTTGATTTGAGGTGTAGCTTTAGGCGAAAACGTTGTCAGGACTGGTCTTGACTTTGCTTGATTTTTGTTTGATCTGAAGCGTAGCTTTAGGCGAAAACCTCGTCAGGACTGGGCTTGACTTTGCTTGATTTTTGTCTGATCTGAAGCGTAGCTTTGGCGAAAACCTCGTCAGGACTGGGCTTGATTTTGCGTGATTTTTGCTATTGGATTGCTTGATTTTATTTTGTTTCGTTTGATCAAAACCTCGTCAGGACTGGGCTTGACTTTGCTTGATTTTGCTCTTGATTTTGTTTGATCTGAAGCATAGCTTTAGGCGAAAACCTTGTTCGGACTTGGCTTGATTTTGCGTAATGTTTGCTATGTTTTTGCTATGGAATGCCTTGATTTTGCTTAATGTCATGGGTGGCTCTAGGCGAAAAACTCGTTTGGACTAGGCTTGATTTTGCGTGATTTTTGCTATTGAATGCGAGGCGTAGCTTTAGGCGAAAACCTCGTTCAGACTTGGGTTCATTTTGCGTGATTTTTGCTATCGGATTGCTTGATTTTGCTTGATTTATTGCTGTTGTATTGCTTGACTTGCTGTGGTAATGTATCGTAGTGTCTGGCTGACTTATAGTACCGAGAACCGAGACACCGAGACAATACGTTTATATCCTAAGCAACGAGAAAGCTAACGGGCTGGTGGTGGTTTTCAAACAGCTAAACCTGATGACTAACGACTCTAATGGGCGGGGGGCGGGGGCGATCCAACATATGATTGCCCTGCTTTGACTATGTTATCGTTATCGTTATCGTATCGTAGTCTATCGTATTGTTGTCGTATCGTATGTTATCGTAGTGTATCGCATTTCTTGTCCTTGTCTTGACTGTCGTATGGTATCGTAGTCTATTTTGTTTCTTATCTTTGTCTTGACTACCGTATCATATCCTATGATATCGCATTTCTTATCCTTGACTTGCTTATGGTGGTCTTGACTATCGTATTTTTGCAATAGCTTTAGGCGAAAACCTCGTCAGGACTGGGCTTCATTTTGCGTGATTTTTGCTATTTATTTGCTATTGGATCGTTGATTTTGCTTTATTTGTTTGATCTGAAGCGTAGCTTTAGGCGAAAACCTTGTTCGGACTTGGCTTGATTTTGCATGATTTTTGCTATTTTTTTGCTATTGAATGGCGTGATTTCGCTTAATCTTGGGCGTTGGTTTAGGCGAAAACCTCGTTCAGACTTGGTTTCATTTTGCATGATTTTTGCTATTGCGTTGCTTGATTTTGCTTGACTTGTTGTCGTAGTCTCTTGTCATTGTATTGCTTGACTTGCTGTGGTATCGTATCGTAGCGTATCGTATTCCTTATCCTTGTCTTGACTATCGTATGGTATCGTAGTCTGTCGCGTTTCTTATCCTCGTCTTGACTATGGTATTCCTGGTCAAAACCTCGTTCAGACTTTGCTTGACTTTGCTTGATTTTTGTTTAATATGAGGCGTAGCTTTAGGCGAAAACCTCGTTCAGACTGGGCTTGATTTTACTTGATTTTTGTTTAATCTGAAGCGTAGCTTTAGGCGAAAACCTCGTTCAGACTGGGCTTGACTTTGCTTGATTTTTGCTATTTTTTTGCTAATGAATTGTATGGTATTCCTTGACTATTGTATAGTACCGAGAACCGAGACACCGAGACACCGAGACAATACGTTTTTATCCTAAGCAACGAGAAAGCTAACTAAGCCTCTAACGGGCGGGGGGGTGGTTTTCTAACAGCTAAACCTAATGACTAACAACTTTAACGGGGGGCGGGCGGGGGGATCTAACGTATGGCAAGTCCTGTTATTGTTATCCTTGACTATCGTATTGTTATCGTATGTGATCGTATGGTATTGTATTGCTATTGTATTGTATGTTATGTTATCATATAGTGTTGTCTTGTATAGTTATCGTAGTCTATGGTATGGCGTTTCTTATGCTCGTCTTTTGCTATTGGAGTCTTGACTATTGTATCGCTTATCCTTATCGTTGTCTGGGGTGATGCGTAGGCTGAGGCGAAAACCTTGTTCAGACTTTGCTTGATTTTGCTTGATTTGAGGTGTAGCTTTAGGCGAAAACGTTGTCAGGACTGGTCTTGACTTTGCTTGATTTTTGTTTGATCTGAAGCGTAGCTTTAGGCAAAACCTCGTCAGGACTGGGCTTGACTTTGCTTGATTTTTGTCTGATCTGAAGCGTAGCTTTGGCGAAAACCTCGTCAGGACTGGGCTTGATTTTGCTGATTTTTGCTATTGGATTGCTTGATTTTATTTTGTTTCGTTTGATCAAAACCTCGTCAGGACTGGGCTTGACTTTGCTTGATTTTGCTCTTGATTTTGTTTGATCTGAAGCATAGCTTTAGGCGAAAACCTTGTTCGGACTTGGCTTGATTTTGCGTAATGTTTGCTATGTTTTTGCTATGGAATGCCTTGATTTTGCTTAATGTCATGGGTGGCTCTAGGCGAAAAACTCGTTTGGACTAGGCTTGATTTTGCGTGATTTTTGCTATTGAATGCGAGGCGTAGCTTTAGGCGAAAACCTCGTTCAGACTTGGGTTCATTTTGCGTGATTTTTGCTATCGGATTGCTTGATTTTGCTTGATTTATTGCTGTTGTATTGCTTGACTTGCTGTGGTAATGTATCGTAGTGTCTGGCTGACTTATAGTACCGAGAACCGAGACACCGAGACAATACGTTTATATCCTAAGCAACGAGAAAGCTAACGGGCTGGTGGTGGTTTTCAAACAGCTAAACCTGATGACTAACGACTCTAATGGGCGGGGGGCGGGGGCGATCCAACATATGATTGCCCTGCTTTGACTATGTTATCGTTATCGTTATCGTATCGTAGTCTATCGTATTGTTGTCGTATCGTATGTTATCGTAGTGTATCGCATTTCTTGTCCTTGTCTTGACTGTCGTATGGTATCGTAGTCTATTTTGTTTCTTATCTTTGTCTTGACTACCGTATCATATCCTATGATATCGCATTTCTTATCCTTGACTTGCTTATGGTGGTCTTGACTATCGTATTTTTGCAATAGCTTTAGGCGAAAACCTCGTCAGGACTGGGCTTCATTTTGCGTGATTTTTGCTATTTATTTGCTATTGGATCGTTGATTTTGCTTTATTTGTTTGATCTGAAGCGTAGCTTTAGGCGAAAACCTTGTTCGGACTTGGCTTGATTTTGCATGATTTTTGCTATTTTTTTGCTATTGAATGGCGTGATTTCGCTTAATCTTGGGCGTTGGTTTAGGCGAAAACCTCGTTCAGACTTGGTTTCATTTTGCATGATTTTTGCTATTGCGTTGCTTGATTTTGCTTGACTTGTTGTCGTAGTCTCTTGTCATTGTATTGCTTGACTTGCTGTGGTATCGTATCGTAGCGTATCGTATTCCTTATCCTTGTCTTGACTATCGTATGGTATCGTAGTCTGTCGCGTTTCTTATCCTCGTCTTGACTATGGTATTCCTGGTCAAAACCTCGTTCAGACTTTGCTTGACTTTGCTTGATTTTTGTTTAATATGAGGCGTAGCTTTAGGCGAAAACCTCGTTCAGACTGGGCTTGATTTTACTTGATTTTTGTTTAATCTGAAGCGTAGCTTTAGGCGAAAACCTCGTTCAGACTGGGCTTGACTTTGCTTGATTTTTGCTATTTTTTTGCTAATGAATTGTATGGTATTCCTTGACTATTGTATAGTACCGAGAACCGAGACACCGAACCGAGACACCGAGACAATACGTTTTTATCCTAAGCAACGAGAAAGCTAACTAAGCCTCTAACGGGCGGGGGGGTGGTTTTCTAACAGCTAAACCTAATGACTAACAACTTTAACGGGGGGCGGGCGGGGGGATCTAACGTATGGCAAGTCCTGTTATTGTTATCCTTGACTATCGTATTGTTATCGTATGTGATCGTATGGTATTGTATTGCTATTGTATTGTATGTTATGTTATCATATAGTGTTGTCTTGTATAGTTATCGTAGTCTATGGTATGGCGTTTCTTATGCTCGTCTTTTGCTATTGGAGTCTTGACTATTGTATCGCTTATCCTTATCGTTGTCTGGGGTGATGCGTAGGCTGAGGCGAAAACCTTGTTCAGACTTTGCTTGATTTTGCTTGATTTGAGGTGTAGCTTTAGGCGAAAACGTTGTCAGGACTGGTCTTGACTTTGCTTGATTTTGTTTGATCTGAAGCGTAGCTTTAGGCAAAACCTCGTCAGGACTGGCTTGACTTTGCTTGATTTTTGTCTGATCTGAAGCGTAGCTTTGGCGAAAACCTCGTCAGGACTGGGCTTGATTTTGCATGATTTTTGCTATTGGATTGCTTGATTTTATTTTGTTTCGTTTGATCAAAACCTCGTCAGGACTGGGCTTGACTTTGCTTGATTTTGCTCTTGATTTTGTTTGATCTGAAGCATAGCTTTAGGCGAAAACCTTGTTCGGACTTGGCTTGATTTTGCGTAATGTTTGCTATGTTTTTGCTATGGAATGCCTTGATTTTGCTTAATGTCATGGGTGGCTCTAGGCGAAAAACTCGTTTGGACTAGGCTTGATTTTGCGTGATTTTTGCTATTGAATGCGTTAGCCTAGCTTTTTCTCTTCATTCCTGCTTGATGATATGGTATTGGTCTCACTGCAATGTTTGTGTTCACGTACTCACGACCGCATCTACTTACATTCCTGCAATTCACTATTGTCCATGCATCAATAATCACATATTTTCTGCCTCACAAACTGTATCCTAAGTCCCCATCATTGCTCCAATATATATCTTTATCCAAAGATTTTCGTGTGCCGAGGCTTCTCAATCCTCACCATCATTGGCAACAGAAATCGACTCGCACATCTCATGCACATCAATAACAGACAAATCTATGGAACAACAATGCCCCTGATAGAGATATGTATGTATGATACAGTGTCCAACGCTACGAAGACTTTAAAAAAGGCCGCCACCAGTTAGGTTTGACGATGGACCGGGAAGCACTGGCTGTACTACCTCAGATCGACACGGTCTTGATAGGTTCCCAACTGCCCGGACCGAATCCTCTAGGTCCCAATGCCGCGTCAACAACATGCATCATCGCGAGGACGTTCTCATCCTCCCATTTCTTACCCACAAGCTGAACACCAACGGGTATGCCCTCCATCGCTTTGGGATCGTAAACAGGATTCTTGCCCGAGTACATACGGGTCTCGAACATTTTCGATCGGCCTGAGGCGCCTACTACAAAATCTGTTGACAGGTTGTCGGTATCTGGATTGACGCGCGTCACTGGTATGGTGCCGACAGGAGAGTCGATAACGTTGTACGTAATGGTAGCGGCTGCGAGCACGGACAAGTATGTCGCACCCCTGGAGATTATGAGCTTCACAACCGAGAAGGAAGGTGCGGAAACTTACCCGTGAGGTATCACTGGAAGTGACTGCACAAGTGCGATGATTTCATCGAAACCGTATTTGTCCCGTACCTGGGGGGTATTAACAAAGGAAAGTCCCTGAATGTCAATACGCTTATCTGTTCATACCACGCAGCGGCAACCTTATTCCGTTGGTCAGTGAAATCCGTGAATTCCAAAACAGACTTCTCCCGTGCCAACGAGAAGAAACGCGGGAAGAGGGAGTGAAAGAACGTCTTGGCGATCCAACAAGCCAGCTTACGAACGAAGGACGGTAATCTGGGACCCAAGGTGACCAAGAATAAACTGTCCTCCTGCAAGTCGGGTTTTGTGAGATATAGACGGCATATCTTTAATTTAAACTTGCCATAGGGTCTGAATCAAGATGTGACAGCATCTTCTTATGACCGTCGGATGATGCGAGTCCCAGGAACACCTCCATCGCACTTGCGTCTTGATAAATTGTCAGGACGGAGAATGAGGAGAGGTATAGAAAGCGTACTCAAAGGAGATGTAAACTCAATACATTGATGTCCCTGCTTCCTGAGTGCTGAGACTGTCTCCAGTACTGCTCGTTTGCATGCAGGTGACGATTCCATCATGCCATCTATAAGGAACCTATAAGCAGCAAATCACGACGTTCCACATATATCATAGTAACAAGTCGTGCAAAGCGGCGAACAAATCGCGCAACTAGACCCAGCACCGTAACTTCCGGTAGGACAAGTCGTGCGATTTGACGTAGTTTGCGGAATGGCATCGCACATTGTGCGGTCGTTCCCGTCCTGAGTAAAGCCGGACGCGCAAGTCATGCAGTCCCCGGTGCCATCAGCACACTGTTGACAACCCAACTGACAACTGAAATCAAAGATGAGATTGGTGAGACAGAAAAATAATGTATCGTAACTGACTTACGCAGTTCCCGTTTGTAGCTAAAAAGAAACCGGCCGCACATGCAGCACATTGAGTTCCGTTTGACGCCGAGGTCCAACCACTAAGACAGGTACACTGTCCGTTAGCGCCACATTCGCCATTGATACAATTGCAACTCGATGGCAGGTTTGACACTACTGGCACCAAGCAACGTCCCGTGCCCGAGATTCCATCATCGCATGAAGTACACCCTGACGGACAGGCCTGACACTCCGGTCCGAAGAAACCAGACGAGCACGCCTCGCAAGATGAACCGGTGAATCCGCTTGGACATTGACACGTCCCAGAAGAGGAGCAAATGCCATCTCCGGAACAAACCGGCGAACAGGATGACGATTGCAGGTTGAGCAACGACAGGGACCCTGAGGCGCTCGCAGGAGCTGGCTGACATCAGGAATAGAGTTCCACAAAATGACACGCCTGTTCCTGACAGGTAATAGCCAAAGCGAAGCTTGGAAGGGAGCTCGACAGCGTGGTACGGCATGGAAACATTCTGGTGAGACGAGTCCTTTTTGGCCAAAGATAGTTTTGCAGAACAATTCACAGTCCTGAACAGACCTAGAAAATAGTCAAGAATGAGCCAAGTGATGCAGGTAGCGACTAACCGCGCTAATGACCCATGAGAAGATCGAATTACTTCGAATCCAGGCCGGACGGCTGTAAGACAAAGCCAGTTATCGTCTTATTGGAAGAATCAGAACATCACTTCCTGTGTACAATAAAACTAACACGTTCAGCCTTGGCTTCAAAGAGTACACACCGCAATACGATGCTGGGATGCGCAAGCTTCCTCCGATTCAGAACCGATGCCAAGGCGGATCCGTCCATGGCAAGCAAAGCTCCCTTAGTGCCAGACGTTGTTATTTACTAAGATATTCACAAGCATATGACGAACCTCCACCAGAGCTGCCTCCGCATGATACTTGTTGTTCCATGGGTTTGTCGTGCGACCCCAGAGAGGATTAGAGCATTCGAACGCGAGCATTGTCTGCGGTACATTGGTCTTCACGAAGATGATGGCACCAGCAGCTCTGAGTTGAGCAACGACCTACAAGTAATGATAGAGAGAATGGGTGAATGTGATAATAAGGACATGCGCAAGCGTCTTTTTTGCCTGGGTTGTTGGCCCATGCTGTGAACCCAATGGTCGCGTCGTATCCCTCGATCTGGTCTACAGCAAAGTTCAAAAACGTATCGGTCGCACATGGAGCGATGTACAATTATCTTTGACGCTGACTGGAACACCATGAAAAGGTCCCCGCAGTGTCTTTGTGCTCGCAAACTCTGCATCAAGCTCCTTTGCTTGCTTTCAGGCGTCCTCATATAGGACTGTGAAAGGTGTTAGGATGGAAATACCAGAAGAGAATTGGAATCTACTCCCTTCTGTAAGACAGTTACCTGGCCTGAGCATACAGAAGCGCAATGTATGCCTCAAGACTTCGAGACGTCCATTCTCTTTAGCTATCCTTGCACATTTCACTAGCTACAGATCACATCACGCACCCGGCTTGTGCAGCCATACATCGATTCGACATGTGCGTCGCTGACGGATTGAGCTTCGATAGCAGGAACGAGCTGACTGCCACGTGGTCACAGACGATATAAGTGGTATAGGGAACGGTCGACATAGTCTGGTGTACAGCCGTCAAAGTGAGTCAGAAGCGCAAAGTGAATTGTCGCACCTGAGCATCTGTAACAGGGTTTTCCAACAGCTCTTTGAAGTTCTCATACCCATCCTGATCTTGGTAACCTGCCTTCCTCCATTGGGCCACCGTTTCACCGTGGAAAATAAGAGTATGGAAGGTGTCGAGGAGGAGAATGGCAAGACAGGCTGGGGCTCGACATCGAATGTGTACGACATCAGAGTGGGTTGAATCATAATCAACGAGTTGTTTACATCTTCTTCGTTGAGAATATGTCTGTCAAATGACCTTTAAGCATCCAAATATAATACACAGCAGAGGTACAGACCTGTAATCTACAAACTTCTGGCAGAGACGGATGAGCATGCGGTCGAGCCAGCGTAAAACATCTGGTGAGTCGTCTATTTCAGCCTTGAACACAGCTATCCTTGCCATAAGTACGGCAGCGGCTTCTTGGTCGAAGGACGAAGCAATGCTAGGAGAGTTCGCTTCTGCAAAATTCCGAGCGATTGTGGTGACACGCAAACGCATTTGCCCCGACGAGTGCTGATGATGGGTAACGAATTGAATGAGACCCCTTGATCCGGGGGACAATGGCTGGCCCGCAGGAGTAACGACCTCGAAGTAAATGGCAGCAGATATCCTAGGTGTGATGGAGTTGATTCGCCAGGCTGATGTTTGACCCATACCGATTTCCGTCTCGCCAACGCAGGCAGATTTCTTCCCAATGGAGATTGCATGTCCGATAAGGCCAGAAACCTTCAGTTCTTTAGCTGTCTAAATAAATTCAAGTCAAAAAGTTGTGTAGAGTATGCGAGGCGACTTGCCTGTACGTCGAACGTCGCATTAAAACCCATCTGCAAGATGTCCTGGTCGTCCTTATTGAACACGCGCAGGAAGCTTTGCTTGAAAATTGACGTGGCAAACGAATCAAATAGGACGATGACGCCGTTCGTCGAGTTGGGTAACGACTTCATCTCCAGCAAGCCCACTTGATCCATGCAGCCAGCAAATAGATCGACAGCGTGACCATTATTGGATGCTCTCTTCGCCGGACCTTCATAGAACTAAAACAGAGAGAACTATGATGCTATCGAACATTGTTTCACTAATCTAGGACAAACCTTTAATGCACATTTGTAGTGCTTGACGCTGTCCCGTTCGATGTCGTGATGAGAGCGGATAGGTTCCTTGAGTTCGCTACTGACAACCATGCCTGGACCCTCCGTTGCAGGTCCGCCCGCGAAAACCATGATACGTGAGCCCGTGTTAAGGAAAGTCGTCTGAGAGATATGTTGTCACGCGTAACTCTTCTCACCACAATTGCTATACACACCTCCAGGGGTCCAATGGCTAGATAAGTCGACCGCTCGACCAGCCTTGATATGTAGGTGTTTGCTTGATCCAACTAATCAGTTCGTCCCGCCGCACCTTCATACCTTGATCTGCCGACTGAACTTTTGTCTTCTTCCCATCTACGAATTCCCACTTTTGCTCTTTAACAGTCACCAAACCTTCCTTGAGCTCATCACCGCCCAAAATCACAGCAAAAGGAACTTCATCCTTTTCACCAGCCATGAACTGCGCAGTGAGCTTCAGTTTCCTCTTTGCGAGGAAGTCAGTCTGAAAAAAAAAAAGAGTTAATACATGAATTGGAAAACGACAATTTGACTAACCTTTATGCCTGCTTCCCTGAGTTCCTGCACGAGTGCAATCCGCTCTTCCAACAAGCCATCACCAGCAGCCAACACGTATACCATGGTCTCTTTACTCCGCATCCTCTTCTCGACCCACTTTGGCCACACAATTGCAAAGATACGGTCAAGACCAATACTGACCCCAATACACGGGAGCCCTGGTGCCTTCTTCCCTTCAGCAGCGGCAGCGGCAGTGAACATACCAACCAGGTTATCGTACCGGCCACCAGCAGCAATGGACCCGACACCAACCTGCGATTCATCCACTCCATCCTCTTCGTTATCATCAGCTTTGGCTTTTTTCGAGGGTTTCGGTTTTGGGGGGGCTGGGGCTGGGGACTCTGTTGCATTTGCGGAAAGAGCTGGTGGTGCTGATGCTTCGACGATCGCTTCATAGATGATGCCTGTATAATAGTCTAGACCACGGGCGAGAGACATATCGAACGAGATCTATGCATACATTAATATATATCATGTTCTAATTCACGGAAAGCGAGCTTACTTTGTCGAGCACTTTATATGCTCATAGGAGAGTAAAGAGAATATCCATGTCTGAAATGCCCTGCTTCGCGCTCGGGTTTGCCATGAGAGTGGCATCCGCTTTCAAAAGATCGAGTAGCGATGGATACCTGTATAACAAATGAGATGAGATACTTGGCTTTGCATAAAATCAAGGCTGCCTACCTTTGTGCTTGACATACTCTCCAATCTTATCAGCGACATCTGGAGAAAGGCCTTTCTCTTCCGTCATTTCTTTCTTTACTTCTAGCCAGGGAAGCTGCACGCAATTAGAACCAGCATCGAAAATGCATCTCTATCGACCAACCTTGTCCAACTTGTCTACAGCAGAGGATATTGATCGAATCTTGTCCTGTGGACCGCAAGAACGACCTCAAGCTGGAAAAGTACATAGGATGAGGCCAGAATCACGACTTGAAGTAAAGGCAGCATACTGTAGTGTTAAGCGCGTCGCAACCCATGAAAAAAGGTTAGATATATATGCGCGTCAGGAAACGCGCATGCAGACCATGATTCAACATTTCTCCCAAAGGACCAGCCATTCCCGTTCTCCGTGCCTGCTTGCTGCACTTGGATAAGCATGGATATAGACCGGTGGTAAGGTATCTACTCACCCGTCCACTGCGTCTAGACTTTGTACATGAACAACCCAATCGCCCATCTAAGTTTCGAGGGTCAGCGTGACACAAGCTTGACACAAACAATAGAATGCGCGCACGTGAAGTAGATCCACTGAGGAGGCCCGACTGCTCCATCTTTCTCCGTCAAATAAAGTTCGTAATATAGGTGATGACATTGAAAGCGACAATACACAGGCCAAGCAAGGTTATCTGAACAAGTTTGACTGACGCCAAGAACTAAGTGGTAATAACATACGGTATTTGGGGCGATGGTGAGTGGAAAGAGCTTGATGAACCAATTCCAATATGGCGTAAGGAGATAACGCGAAACCAAAGATCTTATTTTCAAAGTTCAGTATGACAGCAAAAGAACACTCAATGGAACAGTACCCACTCATCTACACCTTTATAGGAATACTTTTTGAGGTTTTTGAGTGCTGGCAGTGAGAGGTAACCCATAGAAAAAATCCCACTCTGCCACATAAAAGTATGTATTATGGTGGGTGCAGCAATAGTGCAACAAGGACTACATGCGCTAGTGACGAGTACAGAGCATTACGACGTGTGCGAGTAGTAGCCATAGTATGGACCGGGCGCTGCTTGTAATTCTCATTTGCTAAACACAAAGTCAACGCGTGGAACGAGGAAGCAGTCTATAGCCTGAATGTTGTGTTTGCGAAACGCGTCGATTATGTACCGTAGATAAGACCAGGTATGTAAGGTGCAAAGTAGCTTTGCGTATATTTACATCTGTTTTAGCAGATTTCAGAATGTCCAGTTTTCACTGGGGTTCATGCACATGACTGAAGCGCATCTTGAAACCTATGAATGAAAGGGTAAGTCACAATAGGCTGGTGAGTGATACAAGGCAAGCAGATGGATACTGACAAATGAATTGACGTGATGGAATCACTGTGACTGCAGGATCACAGATAAGCGAGGGAAAGGAAATATCCATCCCCAGAGTCGCTGCCACCAAAAGAGACGGCATATCCGTAGTGGAAGACAAATGGTGCAAGGGCCCTGGTAAGTCGGAATGCCAGCAGTGGCCTCGGTATGCACACCAAACTTAACATGGCCTCCACCCCACCCCACAATGTGCGTAATGGTAGCGGTAAATATGGGGGAAGGGGTGGGGATGGAACTCATGTGCAGGGTGTATTGATAAACAACGATGGTGTCGCCAACACCAAGTTGCTCAGACGAAGAACTCGGTCCACAGTAGCCGTTGAACACCCACGTGTCTGAGTCAGAGTCAGCGCTGAAGGAGGGGTTGACAACGAGTGAAGCGGCGACTGTGACAAATGGCATATTATAGGAGGAATGATACTGGGGTTCACAGTACTATATGATAGTCCAGAATCACAACTTGGCAAAAGGTGAGGTAATTATATACTGACACATTATAAATGTAAGGCAAGTAAGGGTGAACAGGACATATATTAGTAATTAGAGCTAGTACGGTAACTAGTAGTATGTGTCCTTACAGCAGTTTGCATAATAAGAGAGGCCGGCGGTATTTTCCAAAAAAGCGTGCATTTGTTTTCGAAAAGTAGTCCTACAAAGATCGATTTTTATCTCAACAATGAAGCAAGCTATTGACATGGTCCAAGCGACAAAACTGATCAGAAAAATCGAACGCAGATGACCAGCGAAAAAACCAAGCGATTCGGTGAAGTTGGTGGTCACCTGCTCTCAGAGCCAACAGTCTACAAAGATTGATTTTTATTTCAGTAACGAAGCAAGATAATGACAAGCGGTAAGATACAAACTTGATAAGAACAATGAGGCGCAGACGACTGTAGAACGAATGGAACGATCTGGCGAAGTGGACACTTGTCTCGTGTCTAGTACTAGTATACAAACCAAATTCACACACATCTAATCTCACTTTTCCCGGTCTGCTACATTGTCTCGCAGGATGGCAAAGGCTCCTGCACGAGTGCGCAAGGTCAAGGAGCCTCGTAAACACGGCCGTCCTCCGAAAAAGCAATCACAGCTCCCCAGTGGTACACAGGTGGAAGATCCTTCAAGTCAGGAAGTCGTCTCAAAGACTAAACCACGGCCACGGCCCATTCCACCAAAAAAAACCTGGCACTTCATCAGCAGCCACAATGCCAGGTGGATTCAGCTCCACACCAGATGTCGGCGGAGCTCTCGTCGACAAAAATGAGTTGGTCGGGTCTATACTTGAGGCCAATCTGATACATGTACTCAGCACGTTTATCAAGGTTCCGCTCTCTTGCTTCTCGAGTGATCTATTGCACACATCAATCAAACATCATTGTCAACGAGAATCAAGACACTAACTTTCTTCCTTGAATATCCCGTGCGATGAAGCGTTCGCCAGATGGTGGACAATGACGGGTGTTTCCCGCGAGCCTTGCTAATCTCATCACGGAGCTCATCTAGATACATATCACAGCTGCGGGACAAACAGCATGCCTGTACTTTTATATGTCAGAATTTGCACAGAAAGAGATTGAATATGGATGCACCTCGATATCTTCCAAGTCCATCATTCGAGTTCTACCACTCTTACCCCTCTGACTTTCTACGGCTTCCCAGTCAATTTATAGCATCGCGCAATCCTGAGGGGACTCCGGCTGCAGGGGTCTAGCCGTCCCCGTCCCTGCTCCTGCCTTTAAAGGCAATCGTCCCTGCTTCTTATTTCCCATCCGCCATTTGTTTAAAAAAATGAAAATTCTTTACATCACGTCCCTGCCGTCCCTGCTCCAGAAAGGAAACCGTCCCTGCTTCCCTTCTCCAGAAAGGCAACCGTCCCTGCTCGCAAAAGGAAACTGTCCCTGCTCGCAAAAGGAAACCGTCCCTGCTGTCATTCTTGGGTATGATCCCTTCTCCGGATCCACGCCAGCTCCGCCATGCAGCAAACACCTATCGTACCATCAATCAAAGCAATGCCATTCAACCCTTTGCATTTCTCTCTCAAATGCGAAAAACTCGCGTCATGCTTCCAGTAACTGACTGTGCTCATAACTGCAGTGCAATTTTATGTATACACCAAACTCAACGTTTGGATACGTCAGCGACGTACATGTCGACATCGATGTATGGCACTGCACAAGCCGCGGGTGCTGTGATGTGACCTCTGTAGCTAGTGAAATTGTGCAAAGGATAGCTAAAGGAGAATGGACGTCTTCCGAAGTCCTTGAGGCATACATTGCGCGTTCTGCTATAGCTCAGGCCAAGGTAAACTGTCTTACAGAAGGGGAGTAGATTCGCCAATTCTCTTCTGGTATTTCCATCCTAACACCTTTCACAGTCCTATATGAGGACGCCCGAAAGCAAGCAAAGGAGCTTGATGCAGAGTTTGCGAGCACAAAGATACTGCGGGGACCTTTTCATGGTGTTCCAGTCAGCGTCAAAGATAATTGTACATCGCTCCATGTGCGACCGATACGTTTTTGAACTTTGCTGTAGACCAGATCGAGGGATACGACGCGACCATTGGGTTCACAGCATGGGCCAACAACCCAGGCAAAAAAGACGCTTGCGCATGTCCTTATTATCACATTCACCCATTCTCTCTATCATTACTTGTAGGTCGTTGCTCAACTCAGAGCTGCTGGTGCCATCATCTTCGTGAAGACCAATGTACCGCAGACAATGCTCGCGTTCGAATGCTCTAATCCTCTCTGGGGTCGCACGACAAACCCATGGAACAACAAGTATACATGCGGAGGCAGCTCTGGTGGAGGTTCGTCATATGCTTGTGAATATCTTAGTAAATAACAACGTCTGGCACTAGAGGGAGCTTTGCTTGCCATGGACGGATCCGCCTTGGGCATCGGTTCTGATATCGGAGGAAGCTTGCGCATCCCAGCATCGTATTGCGGTGTGTACTCTTTGAAGCCAACGGCTGAACGTGTTAGTTCTATTGGTACACAAGGAAGGTGATGTTCTCGATTCTTCCAACTAAGACGCTAACTGGCTTTGTCTTACAGCCGTCCGGCCTGGATTCGAAGCAATTCGATCTTCTCATGGGTCATTAGCGCGGTTAGTCGCTACCTGCATCACTTGGCTCATTCTCGACTATTTTCTAGGTCTGTTCAGGACTGAATTGTTCTGCAAAACTATCTTTGGCCAAAAAGGACTCGTCTCACCAGAATGTTCCCATGCCGTACCACGCTGTCGAGCTCCCTTCCAAGCTTCGCTTTGGCTATTACCTGTCAGGAACAGCCGTGTCATTTTGTGGAACTCTATTCCTGATGTCAGCCAGCTCCCTGCGAGCGCCTCAGGGTCCCTGTCGTTGCTCAACCTGCAATCGTCATCCTGTTCGCCGGTTTGTTCCGGAGATGGCATTTGCTCCTCTTCTGGGACGTGTCAATGTCCAAGCGGATTCACCGGTTCATCTTGCGAGGTGTGCTCGTCTGGTTTCTTCGGACCGGAGTGTCAGGCCTGTCCGTCAGGGTGTACTTCATGCGATGATGGAATCTCGGGCACGGGACGTTGCTTGGTGCCAGTAGTGTCAAACCTGCCATCGAGTTGCAATTGTATCAATGGCGATGTGGCGCTAACGGACAGTGTACCTGTCTTAGTGGTTGGACCTCGGCGTCAAACGGAACTCAATGTGCTGCATGTGCGGCCGGTTTCTTTTTAGCTACAAACGGGAACTGCGAAAGTCAGTTACGATAATTCTTTTTCTGTCTCACCAATCTCATCTTTGATTTCAGTTTGTCAGTTGGGTTGTCAACAGTGTGCTGATGGCACCGGGGACTGCATTACTTGCGCGTCCGGCTTTACTCAGGACGGGAACGACCGCACAATGTGCGATGCCATTCCGCAAACTACGTCAAATAGCACGACTTGTCCTACCGGAAGTTACGGTGCTGGGTCTAGTTGCGCAATTTGTTCGCCGCTTTGCACGACTTGTACCGGGCCAAATTCGAACGATTGTGTCATTTGCGGATCCGGCACGTACAAGTTTAATGGGTCATGCGTGACGACCAGTTCTGGGGGTGTTTGCTCAGGCTCCAATATGATTGCCAACAATGACAAGCATGAGTGCGACAGTAAGTGTATCCCACTGTGCATTGACGTGTACTCAATATGTAATTCTCAGCTTGTGGACCGAAGTGCACGACCTGCCAGATATCCAATTTCAATGTGGCATCTACCGTCAATCAAGCTCAGTGTACTGGCTGTCTTCCTGGTTTTGTCTTGTCACAAGGGCAGTGTGTGACAGGTTGTCCATCTGGTACTTTCCTATCTCCTCAAGATAATTTGACGTGTACAGGTACGGACTATCTCAATTCGATTGATTACTAAATTAGACTGATGTCGTCATGTATTCAGCTTGTTCTTCATCCTGTAGTAGCTGTGCGGGAAGCGCTACCACCTGCTTGACATGCGCGAACAACTTGCTAGCTTCAAACGGGCAGTGCGTCAGTTCTTGTCCCTCCAACACGTTAAGTTCTTCCGGGTCCTGCGTTTCCTGCCATCCAGACTGTGCAACATGTTCAGGTGCATCCTTTAACCAGTGCACAAGTTGCAACAAAGCACTCCCTGTCCTTACAAGTGGTCGCTGTCTCGCTACTTGCAGTCAGAACCAGTATTTCGACACAACGTCCTCAACATGCCAGTCTTGCGATTCCAGCTGTGCTAGCTGTTCAGGCGCCGGTCCGAATAACTGCCTCGCTTGCTCAAGTTCTAGTCAAGTTTTGCGTGGGGGTGCTTGCACGTCAGCTAACTGCACCAGCGGTACAAGTGTTATCCCAAGTCTTGGGGCGTGCCTTTCAGAACTTGTACAAGTCTTACCTTCTGGTACCAGTTCAGGCTCGCTTCCCTCAGGGCTATCGACTCCTATTACAACCACAACCCAACGATTGCAGTGGTGGGAGATTTTACTCATGGCGCTTGGATGTGCTTTCATCTTTGTGGCCTTTTTATACTGCTGGCGGCGCCGAGCTCGCAAGCAGCGAGCAAAGGAGACAGCAGCATTTGCGTCTGCTAAGGCCCTCCACAAGCAAAACTGGAGATGGCGACTTGCCCGCTTTGGAGAGAGGCTTTTTCGGCACAATCGTAGCACGCGGCCTGAGACGGAGGAAATTGCTTTATGGAAACTGCGCGCTGCGGAGGAGGCACGGCACCATAAGGAAATGGAGACGCTTATGGGCGCACATGAGCACTCTCGCTCGGGATCTAGCCGATCTCCTTCGCTTCATCTCTACAACCATCGCGAATCATATGATTACTCCGATGTTAATAGGCTATCAGGTTCCCTGTATTCCCAAACGACAGGGAATGTTCGTTCCAGACCCGAACCTCGGCAGCCTGTCAAATCGGACCCTTTGAGTTCTCGAAAATCGAGAACGACACTTGGATCTTCGGTACCCAAGAAACCAAACGTGTTGAAACGTCAGCTACTGCCTTCTAAACCGCTAACCGCCGCCGAGTCGTACGCTGCGTCCGTAAGGCAGTCCCCGGAACCTGACCCATCGCATTGGATCACACCTACAAATACGGGCGGATCTTGCAACCCTTTCCGTAAATAAGCAATGTCTTTTCATAATTCTGCATGGACCTGGAGTATCAGACTGGATCTTACCTACCACAATCTTTACAACCACGCACATTGTATACATTTTTTTTCGTCACTATATTGTAGCTTACGACTACGATCTTGATTACTAGTAGCTCTTAAATAACGCAAGTCGTATGTAGAGTAATGTATCACTTTTTTAAGTCTAGCTATCTGTGCGGACACTGGTTTTAAGCTTTACATAAGTTTATTGCCCTTTGCGTTCGTCCTTCAACGGAGGTTTCCCATTGTGCCTGTGTTGCATCGAATGACCGCGCGAAACTCCGCAACCAAACACAGGATTGCGGGAGTTAACTATATCCCATCAC
>JABCPU010000765.1:0-27526 GCA_016800925.1 Suillus spraguei | reverse complement strand
AATCGGTCGGAGTTTCAGTACGCGGTTATTCTCGACGTTCATGCCCCTCCCAAGTACTGGCCCGTGTCTGACGGTGCGCGCCCATCTACAACTTGAACGCTGCAAACCACGACTAAAACAAGGCTCTGGTTTCACATCCAAGCAATATCACAACTCGTATGTACACGTCATATATAAGTTATTTAGATTTTAACAAGAAACTTTCCCAGTGACTTTTCGCAAGGGATTTGAATGCAACATAATACTGCAAAGCAACACCCCTGTATTCCGGTGCCTCCATGCCTCCATCGTGGTCACTTGCGACCTCACACTTCAATACCTCTGTCCTATCTGACGGATATTGACAGGAAATGACTGCGTCGCTCAACATTTTGGTGACGGGCACCAAGTAGAAGGTGGGGCGTGTCCCAACCATGGTGATGCAAGGAATAGTCATCGCATCGAGCGGATGCAGGCCCATCTCTCGCCGTTTGTTATTGTTGAGCTGGTATGTCGCAATGGCTCCTATAACCATACGTGCTTCGACATTTGAACGATTCGTCTGCGTCTTGTTCATTTGTAGAAGAAGTAGCATGTCTGAGTCATCTATCAAGCATAAGCTCATCTGCGCGACTTGGCGGTTATCATCAGAGATCAACAATAAGATCGAGTGTGCTTGTAACACGCAACGCCGACCCTTGTCAAAGGCAACTGTATTGAGAATCCGATGAGCAAATGCGTCGATCATCGGCACACGAATGGTCTCATCCTGCGTGGTGGCAAGGTGGAGATACCGGAGAAAACCATATGTGCTATTCGAGACATCGGCGTTAGATGGCAAGTCCGGGTCGGCGGTGGCGAGTGCAGGATCAAGGCCTGCTGCGGCTAGAGGCACAACTGTTCCCTGAGGGAAGAATTGCTGTGATGGTACAGTAGTGATGGTTATATTGTATGCGATCAGCTCATTGTCATCCCAGTCGTTGCTTGACTTTGCGGAACGAATAATATTAGCCATCTCTTTATATATAGGGGTAAGATGTCAGATAAATAAGAATGATCAATCACTGAAAATTCCCTTCACCTAGGGTTAGGTTACGTCGTAGTTGCGTGTTTCTTGGTGCAGGAAAACTATTATGAAGTGTGCAATGCAACAAATGCGCAGAACCACGAGTAGCTGGAAGATAAGACAAACACAACAGCTGAGTCATCGGGGAGTGATGTTGGACGACGATACTTACAGCTTCAAACCGATGAGATTTTCCTCTTACCGACGTTTTTGGACTGGTTTGTCAGAAAACAAAGACTTACACAACCTCGAATGTGCTGCATTCGTCCTGGCACAACGCCGAGTCGGGTGCCGTTGACTTGTTTGTGGGCTGGAGATTATTGATCGGATAGCGATTCTTGTGGAAGCAAGTCTCGTAGCTCGTGGACGCAAACACGTTTGGTCGTATGACACGCAAGAACACCTGCACTCGGAACGTGTAAGTCACTGTTTTCCCCAAACCTTAGAGACTTGCCTCAATATTCAAAACATGAGAACGAAGGTTCAGTTTAAGGGTGTGCGTTTCACCAAGCTTAAAGCTCAAGTCCACAACTGCGTTCGGCAAGACTCAATACAACTGCGAAGAAATGTCATATGAAGTACTCCTGAGTCCTGTATGGCAAGGCACCAAACACACTGAAACTTTTTCATAATGGAGATATACACGAAATAAAGGCTAAATATTGTGACAATCATTCCTCGAAAACGGGAAATGGTAGGTAAAGTGACCGGTTGAACCGATATAAGATCACCATCGATATATAGCTTGGAATCGAACAATACTGTCAATGAAACTTGGTCTGTTTGTGAGTCACGCGATCTCTATAGGATATGTCAGAAATGAAGAGTACATTCAGACATCATCCTTTCGCCAGGATCCTGGAAAACATGAATAATTGCTCATGTGGTGTGGCAGGTACACCTACGAAAGAGTGGTAGCCTATCCAAGAAGCGAAGCTTGGATGGTGATGAGGGAGGTATCGGGCTAGGAAGGACTTCAGAAGACTCCTCTGGCTGGTTTGAGTCCTTTGGTGCATCCTGTCAAGATGATAATTGAGCCTCCGAAATGCAAACTACACAGCCCACACGCTGGCGCTTACTTGAGGGACATTGTCGATCGCGTTGCTGGGCCAATTCTCAGCAAACGCTGAGGGAACATTCAGATCGGGTGAAACCTGCGACAGTCAAATCAGAGATATCACGCCATGGTACGATATACGTACTCCATTCTGAAGTGCCAACGGGGGAAGGAAGCCAGCGACCTGCAGCTGGTGATGAGCATTGAAAGTATATGTAAGGTGCTTCCCTACCTCCTGTATCAAAAGCTCGTTAAGGACCTGAGATAATTGCTCGCATCAGCCACTTCGAACAATTAAGTGCACAGTGCAAGCGGTTCTTACATCTTCATCTGAGGGTGCCAACGGCAATTCCGGAGCTGGTTCGCAGCTGTCCATGATACTAGCGTCCGGCTTAGTGTATGGCTCTATATCCCACAGATACACCTTGGTATCTTTCCCACCACATGCGACGCGCTTACGGTCAGGGGAGAATGTGACGCAATAGAGCTCGTCGGCATGCTCGAAGGGCGGGCTGACTGCTTCATAAGTACGCACGCTCCACAGGCGAACAGTACAGTCAGAAGATGCGCTTGCAATGAAGCGGCCATCAAAAGATATCGCGATGGCGTGAACCGTATTGGTGTGTCCCTGGAGGAGAGCGACTTGGGCGCCGGTCCCTGACGACCAAACCCGGATCGTTCCATCTCGAGAACCTGAGAACATTTGTTCTCCATTTCTCGACCAACAGACACTCGTCACCGCATCAAGAGGACCTCCAACATCTAGGGTAAACCTCCCCAGGCCACTTCCTTCAGGCAATCGTATTACGTTTGTCTCTTTGGGGTGAGTTGGAGTAGGGTGTGCTCGCGGTGGCGCAGCGCTTCGCCGTGGTTGGTCTTCAGTATTTCTCATTCGTCTTGATCTTCTGAACCTTGGTCGTTCCATCATGTTTGCTGGGGTCTCTTGGAAGCCAGCTGGTAATTGACCGCCCGTCTATAAGACACCCGTCCGACCAGCACGGGTGGCATATTCGATACCTAGTTTGGCGTACCCCTCCCACGTTCCCAACATGCACAGCACACATTGCGGGTGTCGATGTGCACTGCATGTCTGTACAGTCTACACGTGTTGAGCATTGCACATCGTGGCTGCCTTGCATCCTATGGACGAAGCCACTCGTGTTAGTGTCCTTGCGGAATGAAGTAAACTGTAAATTCTTGTAACTTAAATTTACTGCAAAACATTGGTTTCCTGGGAAGAACCGTGGGGACAACGTTTCTTCAAGTGTTCACAGCATCATCGTTCTTGTGACATCTTCCGCTCAGTCGTATCTACAACTACTATTCAGACTTCTCCTATCGCCAGGCATGATAAACGAGGTGGAAACTACCCGATTCAAGAAGGTTTTACTCATGCATGCTTTATCCTTTTTAAATGTCCTCCCTTGACACTGTTGCCATTATTTCAGGATCGTATGTTGAATTGATTGGGACTTTGTGCTGGTTGTGCGCTATAGCTCTCTAGTTATCAAGGATCTGTAGAGACTGCATCAACACTTCCATTTCGTCGTTAGGCGCAACATCTTAATTAATCATGTTGTGCATGTTTCAACTACCTACGAAGAAGAGGACCATCTGGTGTGCATAAATCGGCTTCGTGGAAACAGGAAGACGGAATCCTACTCAGCCCAATGCAGTGGCGAGGCATAGGGAAAGATTCGGATACAATGTACATCTGACTTCAGTTCTCCTGCGCGCAAATGGTGCACAAACACCACGAATGTCCCATAGAGGAGTGAGGAAGATGTCGATCTTGTCATCGCCTAGTAAGCATAGTATCTTTTTTTCTCACCTTATGATAGACGTCATGCAGCATACGTTGGACAAACACCACCACTGCAGTGTTTGCTGTTATAATAAGCACGGCCAAGATTGTTGTCCGCGCATTTTAGGTCGACGAATCGACGCACACTCATCTCAACTACGTGGAATATCTTTAACAGGAGGGATGGGTCGTGATTGTCGTCGACTTTTTGACGAAGAAGAGAAGTCTGATTTACTCTTCTTGGTACAGATTTGAAATTGAGGTATTTTACTAACCCTTGTGTTTGCATTGCGACCTCGGGCACTCCCACGGGGGACCTTCATCGAGGAGAATGGTTTCAAGTGAAGCCGGTATCATGTCTTGTTGCATTTTGAACGTGAAATACGCTAATGTCACAGAGTCTTCTTCCCGATCTTCGACATGAGTATAGGATCATGTTGTAGATCACCGTATCTTCTTTGTCCAGCACCGTTCCGTGTCTTCCGATCCAATATTGCGACTACCAGACAGTCTTTCAGTTCTTTCATCTCGGAACACCTCATGGATGTCAGGTTATTTTACTTTAGGTTCCTACACCCCCCTTGCTTCCATTTGCTGTGTTCATGGAGTTGCCTCGTCTAGTGTGTGAACCAGTTTCTCCGAACCATTCCTGGTAAAACGGTTCCGACTGCCGCACGGTAGCACAGGAAGTGGGAGTAGCATTCAGATACCAGATGTACGTGGTATTGTCCAAGAGATGTTGAAGATGTGTCTGGTGGAAAACGAAGAGGCGTAAGCAAACCTTGTCTTCCCCTGAGTCATTCATTAGTATTGAAACCTTGGTTGCAGTTTTCGTGATTTGCTCAGGGGTATTAAGGGCGAGAAATCTTGCCCTTGTATTATCATCTCTATAGTTTTTCACATTCATGTTGTGTGCGAGGCTATACCGCAGAAGTGTTCCATGTCTTATCTTGGGCCAGTCTTGTTCGCGGCCGGAGTCTGATAGCTGGTAAGTCCTCACATTCAATGAGGGTGAGTTTCATCATCGACTTGATTCCTCCGCATAATCCATGAGAGTTCAGCACTCATCAATTCCTTGAAGAGTAAACTAGATTATTAAATTAGATAAATATGACGCGTTCAACACATCATGCTGATGAACTCTTTCCGAGTAGGAAACGTTAGTCTATAACACAGGGCTTCATTTATTTTCCTGAATGGGTCGTTCAACGTTTTCCCCGTAGGCCTCCTAGGTGGAGGTATCGCGCCCAAAGTAGCAACACAACAGCACACATAATGATGCCACCTGGACAATATCAGCGCACACAGAGGGACCGCATATTTGATAAACTTGCCTGCATAATAACCGGCTGCAGCAAATCCGCCTGACGCGGTACTGATAGCGCCCGATATCGGAGGACCTGTGATAGCCCCAAAGGTAGCAAGGGACATGGACATTCCCACTCGGCGCCCCGCGTCTTCAATCTTTCCCATTGCCACGGCAGGTACAGTGAAAAGAGATATATATCCTCCTGTGGAGAATCTGCATAGGGTAAGTTAGCAGTCAGTTATGAACAAGTGTCGCGCATACCCATAGATGGAGGATATGATAATGAGCTGTATTTCATCTTTGGCAAATGGCCAAGCGAATGTCATAATTCCCGCTACCGCAGTAAAAGCTGTCATGGTATTGAGCGCACCTGTCAAAATTTAATTTGTGTTCCATTCGTCTATAGTGCTGAGGCATACCAACTTTATCTGCCATTAGGCCGGCCAACACACGTCCAAACGTAGACGACGCATTGGCAATCGCGAGAATATAGAATGAAAAGTTTTGGGAGACGCCAATTGCGACGGCGCTCACCGACATATATGTAAGCGCTGTCGAAACCGATTCAGAACTTTAGAAAGCCATAGTGATAATCATTACGATCACCTGTATAAAGCCCTAAAAATGCCATCATCCCTGAAATGCAATAGACAGAATATGCCGTGTTGCGGAATATTTCAAGGTGAAGGAATCCCCCGCGAACGTCGATGGGCGGAAGCCGCCGTTTGAGAAACTCGAGAAAAATGCGTCAATTAATCAGTCATTTACAGGCGCTAACAACATACTAAATTCCCCATTCCCAGCGTAGCAATCAGAATAAATCCAAATACACGGACAGTCCATTTAAATCTGAAATTGTTTCAGTGAACATGGATTGCCTTGATGGTCGAACCAACCCGATTGATGGAATCAAGCTTTGTGCCACTAAAGGGAATACAGTGCTTCCGCATGAAGCCCCAATGCATGTGAGCGACAAAGCAAGGCCACGTTTCTTATAGAACCAATGCGAGACGACAACAAGAGCGGGGCCAACTATAATGCCGCAACACATTCCAATACTAAGACCTTGTATGAGGAAGAACTGCCAGTATTGTGTGCATTCCGCGATTAAGAAGGTGCACACAACATGTACGCAGCTAGCGGCAAAGCACGGTATCTTGAAGTATCCTAGGTCAAATAGTCGTCCCGTCACAAGCGCTGGAAGATACACGAGTGCGTACTAGCAGGACAAGTGAGCTGCACAGATTTACTGAAACGAGAAATAGATATACCTGCACAGAGCCGATCCATGCTCTGGAGAATACGAATTACACGATAAATCAGTTGCAATGTTGCATGTAACAAACATGGCATCTTACATGATTGAGGGAGAAGTATGACGTAGTAAATTTTCCTCGTAATATACTTGGAAGACCTGAAAGAGAATAATTTTGTAAGATCTAGGAATACATCATAGTGACAGACGTCACTTACACCCCATGAATTAGCTAAACCAACCCTGGTAGAGTCTCATGAGCTTAACTGTGAGGAAGAAAACGAGAGAGCTCACGTAGAAAACAACATGAAATTGGCACTGTAATCCATCGACATCAGTGATTGTTTCAAATATTGAATATGTAGTACTCACCCAACAACTACCAGCCACGCAGCCAGTCCTCCATCTGGTGTTTCACCAGGATGTGTTACGGGCTTGTCAGAAGCAGGTTCATTCTGTGTTTCCTGGTCGTCTAGAGGGACTTCTCTGGTATTACGCACATCATAAGACAAGGGTTCGGATGCGAACTCAGTGCCCTTCGTAACCTCTGCACTCAGGGACTTCTCGGACATAACATACGTGCCCTGCCAATGCAGAGAAAATGGAAGAATCAACAAAGAGTGAAGGGAAGACGGAGAATCTGCTGATGTTCAAGCTATCCTGCCGACTCGTGTATAAATGTATAATTCTTCCGCGCCTTGCTTCCCAAGGCTGATTTCAAAATTCCGCTGAGGGCTGGTACCACTCACACTGGTCGAGACCAAGGCCGGAACAATCTAAAAGATCACGGTATTATGACAGCACAAACATACGAACCAAAATAGCATTGACTGCAATGGGAGTCAGGGCTACTGATCAGACCAGCGGGAACTCAAAGTCGTGTACCTAAGACTGAGGAACCGAAAATGATTAATGATTAATGATTCTGGGAATGAAACTGGTTCAGACCCGGACTGTTAATGATCGGTGGCGCTAGTCAGTGGAAAGTCTGGGACCCCGGGTTTCCAGGTATTTCCATTGTAAAAACCAGCAGATGTTGAAATTGGCAAGGGCCACTGGTCATGGTGGTCAATATTGAGTTGATGAGTTGTACGTTCTCGCTGGTACACGCCAGCATCGTCTGAACGTCCATGCATGTAATGAATTCAGGGCGAGATGCGGGCTTAAGGCTAGTTGTGTAGGTGTAACCTTTGAAGTGAGGACGTGATTTATATATCGTTCTTCGAATGACGAGCAACGACGGTAAGATATATTGAAGTTTCATCTTGGCGTGAGCTCATGTCATCCGAGTCGTTGAGCTGATTTCCAGCTGTAAATCACACCGATAAGAATATAACGTCTACAGAACATTTATAGACACTTAGCTCGGAAAATAACTAATAATGCCTTCTGGTTTGGTCCTTAGACGTCTTTCACAAATTCAGCGAATAGCAAACACGATGTTGAACGATTCCCTGCCCATATTTGAGCAACGAAGACATGAATATAGGAAGCAACCAATCGGGAGTGCTCGATCACCGGCGAAGATGGAGTCCTCTGCAACAAGGAATGCGTCTGACGCACAAGTTCAGAGAAAGTTGAAGTATATGGTGATGAAAATATTGAGATTTGGATCAACCAAAGCTAGGGCATGGACGCAGGGCTTGCAGTTCATATTCGCAATTCCGCATACACATGTACACAGGCTCAAACGACGGCGGAGGGCTCGCCGGAATATCCCGGCACCAGATGTCCAGCTGATGTAAGTCTGCTGTATACTTGCTCGTTTTTCCACCACTCCAACAACGCCGAGTTCGTTGTGCCATTCGCACTCATCCTCACTTGCACCTATTACCAAATATTCTTTAGACCTCCCCACCATTCCCATTTATCTTTTGCATTGCGATACACTCTCTGGCAGTTATTTTTATAGTCAGTCCTCGTGTCAAATGATGATTAACTCGTATTCCGTTCAGACCTTCTCAAAGAGTCATTGGAATGGTTAGTGAGCAGGTTTCCTGCCCCAGCGACACCCAGGTGACTCCTATTTGAGACCTTAGTCAGCAGCCTAGTGGTTTGTTTGACAACAGCTTCTGATCCAAACAACGCCTCGGGCCCATTAGCAAATTCCTCCTCAATCGTTTCTTGTCTAAGTACGCGCTGCGTGGCAGAAGACAAGTTTACTCCGGTTTTCCCCATTCAAACTGAGCAAGGACAAGCTTTGCTTTGAATTAGGTGCGGCAGGCAAGAGAGTCTCATATCAGCATGCAGGCTGGTTTGAAATCCGCTGAAACCTCGATCGTGAGCAAGAGGCTGGCATACTAACTTAGTAATGTCAGCCTTCCAGGTATAAAAACCTGCATCCGAGGGCTGAAACGCCAGCGTTCATCTTTCTTCCTCACTCCCATCGTCCACATATCCGCATATCCAGACGATTTTACTTGCATATCTATCTATCAATATGTCTTCCAACAAGTGTACCGCTTGCCTCTCTTTGTGCTCCCCTTCTCGCTCTTCCACAACTTCCACGCTCGTCTTGGAAATCATCAAGACCGTGGCCTTGGTTTTCTTCTATGTTGTCGTTATCATGGCTGGCCTGGCCTTCGATGTCTACTGCTGCCAGCTCGATCATTCCACAGTCCAAGATCATGCTCTATCCATCCATTCGCCCGGGCTCCAGGATGCGGAGAAAGCAGTCCGCCCCTTGAAGGCTGCTTCTTCGTCGACCACATGTGCTTCATCCCCATCAGGCTTCCCTTCATCCTCATCGTCGCCGGCCATCCTGGAATCATCTTTGGACAGCCCTCGTCTTGTACCTGAGCTTCGGCTGCACTGGAGCATCAGCTGTTCTGACATTGGTCCCCAGTTGCACAATGTTCCCATTGGTCCTGGCCACCATGTCCACGCGCTGTTCTCTGATGCGTGGAACGAGAACGCTATTCTGTCGAAGCAGCTCCTACGCGTGCAGGATGCTCTAAATGCCGCCAACACAGATATCGATGAACTCGTGCTGGAGAACTTAACCATGGGTAACCAGATGGATCGTTTTAAGCGCGATCTGGAGATCGAACAGGTTCGTCGCGATGAGGCTGAATCGATGTCCCGGGATGCCACAGCCAAGATGAGCTCTCAAAGATCTACCCTCTCCTCATTGCAGTTCGCCAACACTGCACTCCGCTTCGAGATCGCGAACCTCAAGGCCGAGCGCGACGAACTTGTAGCCGAGAAGAAGTCATCTGACTTGCAACAAGAACACGATGAAGAAGTCCAAGCGTTGCAAGGAGCGCTCGTCCGGACGAAGAAGGAGCTTGAAGGAGCCAAGAAGGAACTCAGGAAGTTGAAGAGAGCAGCTGCAGGTGAGACGTCTTCTTTATGTTCTTCGCTGTCTTCTGACTCTCACGAACAGGAATACCTGAATTAAAGATAACATCTCCCGACGGGAAAGTTATACCCCGCATTGCTACTTCGAACAGTACGTCTTCCCTTCCAACCTAACTATCCTTGCTGACACCCTGCACCCTTCTAGGTACCGATTCCTTGAGCGAAGATCGAAATATCTCAGTGAGGGAACGCCTTACTCTCGCGTACACAGAAGTTGTCACTCTTAGGGACCAGTGCGCAGTTTTGCGTCTTCATGCAGACGAAAACGCCGACTTGCAGGAGGATATCAAGCAGCTTCTCACGCAGCGCTCTGGTCTCTGGGATCAACTTGGGGCGGCGAACAGCGCCTGCCGCAGGCTGGAGGAAGAGAATAAGAAATACTTCCGCCAGTTTGTGGAGATCAGAGCTGAGCTAACCAAGGTAGAAAAGAGAACCGGTCAGTCGTTTACCTCTTTGCTGTGGTCGGCGCTAAAACTATTATTCGTCAAGGAATTGCGATTTCCGTCATCGAAGAAGAGGAAGAAGAGCCCGAAGTACCAGCTCGATCCCTGTTTGAAGTTCCACCGGCTGATCAAGGCTGTCGTTCGGCATTTGATGATGACTCTGACGAAGGGTCCATTGCTTCCTCGGTCTCATGCTATTCAATGGCATCCACGGATGACTTTGACGGTAAGATTTTGTCGACTTCTGGCGGTTTTGATGGCTAATTGGAATCTTGATAGTATCCCTGCCCTCTGAGGTTGATACGCCTCATACATCAGTCCCGTCCTCCCCGTGTCCTTCACTCTCCCCACCCCCTTCTCCCTCTTTTACGATGCCTTCTTGGGTTCCCTGTTTCGACTCGGAGTGCACGGATTTTGCATTCGATATCGTTCCGGGCTCACCCCTCGCGGATGCGATTTCCGTGTATGCCAGTATTCACCAGCCTAGTGGCGTCAGTCATCGTTCATTTGTCACCCCTCGTGGTCTCTGTATTCCCATCGTCCGTCCTTCCTGGCCTTCAGCTAGCTCCGTTGTTGCCCCTTTCGACGAAGCGTCCCCCAAGCGGAAGTTGGCTCTGGATCTGGACGATGCGACACCAAAGACTCGTCGGAAGTACGAAGAATGTTGATGTATCAAGTTTGCAGTGCGTCTCGTTTGCAGAGTTTTTCTTTTCTTTTCTCGATATTTTCTTTCCTCTTCCTCATTTCTTATCTTTCCACGTCCTATCATTCCTTTCTTTTTGCAGTGGGTCGCAGGGTTGTGTTTTAGTTAACAGGCCGTTCCTTTGGTTTACGGTGGTCCTGGTTCCGGTTGCATCGTTCGGCTGGGATGCTTTCCCTCGGGGATCCTGATGAGGTGAAGTACTTCCTTGGGTCTCATTGCTGCTTATATCTGTCCTTCCACGTTTGCCCTTTAAAGTGGCACGGGAAACTCTATAGGTGGTTATGTTTCTCTTGGACTTGCGGATCTCTCGGATTGGACTCTTCTAGTGATAGTGTTTAGGCAGATCATGTACTCGGTTTCCTCGACGCTGTAATATATTGGGATTGTCATGAATTACAATTCAGTCTTGCGACATACGAGTCGTGCAAGCCTGGGATACTAGACTTTGAGAACAATCAAGTTGCAAATTGTCCACCCTCAAGCGATCCGGATTAGCGCAGATTGGTTATCGGTTATGTATTTACGCCAGCGCATTGATGGAATCCGACAACCGATATCATCAGATAACATGCGGCAGTCACGAGGCGTGCCCGATGCCAGGATGATCTTGTCTCCATAAATTAGTAATACGAGTGTGAATATATTCGTCCGACCACAATCAAACTGGCGCAGTCTATCCACTATAATAAACGATAATGAACTGTGTCCAAGCGCTCTGGTGCCCGTGGACAATGGCATTTGTCACGTGATGAAACGCGGACGCGTTTATTTGTTTGTATTATGTGTGGATGGTTGAAATTTAAAATGGCCATTTCTGGAATAGTTCAAGTAGTTCCTCTCGTCCTTCGTTTGCTCTTCGTTTTACATTTCATTCATCTACCTACTGCACGCACAGATAGAGTACCTCCTGCGTCAATTAGATAGCTAATGTCTTCCAACTTACCAGTAAGTCCCATACTTTATCGATTTTTGGTCGTCGTCATTGTCGATGAGCTTGTCGCTGATCGATGTTATGTTCCAGACTCGCCGTGTAACGCGGGTCACTCGCACGGCGGTCCAGAAGGACAGCGAGAACGCCAATGCTCGTCCATCTCGTATTATCTCCCGTGTGAAGCCCCCATCCACGTCTGTCATTCCTGCTCCCACCGCCACACTTCAATCCAGGGCCTTAGGCGCTACTGCGGCTTCCCGCGCAAAAGTCGGGGCCAACGATGAGAATAAGGTCGATCTTTCTCTCCAGGGAAAGCGTAAGCGCGAGGCGCTTGGCGAAGTCACGACTAAGAACATCAACAAGAACAAGGTCACTGCCACAGTACTAAGGATGGAAAAGGCAAAGGCAAAGAAGTAGCCCCACCGACCAAAGAAACGTTTGATGGCGTAGTGATTAAGGCGAAGCCCGCTATCTCCTTGAGACAGATCACTGCCCCCGCTCGCCGCACCACACGGTCTGCGATTGTTCCCGAGGTCAAACCATTAAAAGATGTCAAAGAGGGACTTATAGTCAATGATGAAGACGCGATGGCTGTGGATGATCACCCACCGGCTCCTGAGACCTCGCGACGTGTGTCAACCCGCAGGTCGGGGGCGAACACCCAACAGGTGATCACCCAGGAGGTACAACGTGTCCAGACTACTCGGCGAACTTCTTCGCATCTTGTCTTCAAGGCTGCAACGCAAGAGGAAGTTCAGGACGATCGTGTGTTTAAGAAGAGGCGAACGTCTTCTGATGCTCCCGAGACTGACATAGACGAGCAAGCACAACACGAGGCAGAAGTGGCGGCTGTTCTCGATGACAATGTGGCACCAGAAGCTGATCCCGATGGCGATGAGTGGGACGACCTCGATGCTGAGGATTCCGATGATCCATTGATGGTTAGCGAATATGTTGTCGAGATCTTCAAGTACATGAAGCTGACCGAGGTATGAGTCCCCAAATATTTTTTATCATCTTGTTGTAATTAATGAGCCACCTTCAGCTTATAACACTTCCCAATCCGGAATACATGGCATCGCAAAAAGAGCTGGCCTGGTCGATGCGTGGAATCCTTCTCGATTGGTTGGTGCAAGTACATGCACGGTTCCGATTGCTTCCCGAGACCCTGTTCCTCTGCGTGAACATAATCGATAGGTTCTTGTCGGCACGTGTCGTCTCCCTTGCTAAACTTCAGCTCGTGGGCATTACGTGTCTCTTCATTGCCTCCAAGGTTGAAGAATTGTTGCACCATCCGTCTCGCACTTCCTTCATTGCGCGGATTCATCCTATACCGAATCCGAGATCCTTCTCGCGGAGCGGTACGTCCTGAAAACGATCGACTGGAACTTGAGCTATCCGAACCCGATGCACTTTCTGCGCCGTATAAGCAAAGCGGATGATTACGACGTCAAATCGAGAACGATGGGGAAATATTTATTGGAAGTGGGTACACTAGAGTGGCGGTTGCTGGCCACGCCACCTTCCCTGGTTGCTGCGGCGGCGACCTGGTTGGGACGCCTCATTCTTGGCAATGATAAATGGGTAAGGGTGTGTGCCACATTTCGATCTCGTTGATAACATTTCCGGATTCTAGACTCCTAATCATGCCCATTACTCATCGTATGCGGAAAGCTCCATAATTCCGACAGCCAACTTGATGCTTAACTATATTCTCAAACCTGTTCGTCACGAATCATTTTACAAGAAATACGCTGGCAAGCGTTTCATGAAGGTATGTTTTGATACATGGCGCGTGGACACCAGGTAACTTAGTCATGGTGTGCAGGTAAGCGTACTCGTACGAGAGTGGGCCCTAGAGCGGTGGGAAGAAGGCGAACAGGTGTCTCTTTTGGCGGAATTGCAGCCATCCGTGCAAGGAATCGGGCAGAAAGGGAGCGGTTAGCAGCAGCGGGCTTGGATTGTAATGGGGATGAAAACTCATAAGGTCGGCGATGCGCATGGTCTCTACCCTTTCGTTCAATCTCTATCATCACAGCAATCACTCACCAAAACGCATATCCATTTTACGGACACCCACACTTATCTATCCCTGCCTGCATCATATTCATCACACGAGCATCATGATCATTGTTAATTTTGTGCAACCACAACCAACCCACCACGCCAACTTCGTTTTTGTTCTTTATGAATTGATCCTATGGTTATCAAATACGTTTTCCCCCTCCACACCCGCCTGTTCATGCGCCACATCTTACCTCCTGCTCTGCGCTCGATTTGTCGCTGTCACGCTGCTGTCTCAGTGCTCTACGCATCTTACTCGCTGTCTGTCGTACTCGATTGTCGATTCGCGCAAATGCACCAGTACCGCCGGACACCCTTCCATCGTTGCTTGCTCTGTTCTCGCTTGCATCATACTGTTTACTGGTAACTGCTCTGTTCATTCGCGCTACCCGTACATATCCCCCTTCACCGGTCACTACGCCTGCACATCACCACTATCATGTTATCACACAGTCACTAGGACTTTTTCCCTTTATACCGTCGCTTTATCCGACGCGTTCTTGATAATTGTTATCCACTTGAATCTTCGGAGTGGTGAGATACGTTCTGTATAATTTGTAGGGAAAAAATAAAGAACTATCATCGTCACGCACCTCTGTAATGGAAGTTAACAAATGAGCTTATGAGCACCGTCCATAACTTTCAAGTCCCTCAATCTACATAAAAAATGGCTAGGTCGACGGCTAAAAAACTCTCTGCGGGGAGTCGAACCCCGCTCTCCCGCGACCGCCTTGTGATGACAGGCGGGTGTACTATCCGATATACTACCAGAGACCTGCCATGGAAGAATTTATAACACTCAACAATTCCATTGAGTGATGAGCTCGCCCTCAGGCTGGCGGTTCCAGCCGCCAGGCACGGACAAAGTTTGAGCGTCGTCATGAACGTTTGACTCTTCACACCTCGCAGTTCTATGCAACACTCGCTGAAAATTTACTTGATCGAGGGGTCACTAGTGTGCTACTATGTTGACTATCATACTATCTATAATCTTTTGCTATCATTGGTGCTTACAAGTGACTGGACCGCAAATCTCATAACATGCGCTTTTGCGATCATAACAACCTGAGGTTAGTCTACGGTTCCTGGTTTCTGATTCATGCTACTACTCCAGTAGCAGTATTAGTGTCCTTAAAAGGGCTTCTCGGCGTATACTCTCCGCCATCGAAGCGGGCGGGTCTCTACGACATGGTATACTGATTAAGGTGTGCGTGTGATCAAGGTATTTATTAATATAATACTTCCCCGCCTCAGATCTGACTCAGATGATAACCAATTGACTGAGGGATATTTGCTCAGGCCCTGTGAGAGCATGTCACTCCTGTGTCTTGCCGGTGTCCTTACGCCGCACAGCCCGTATTTGTCCTCGATTTGTCTACGATGAATGGCCGTACTTTTCTTCACGTGCCCTCTACAAAGAGACGTTGTCGACTTGTTGTTGACAATGATATCGGATACGATTGCGTCTCCTTATCTGGATATCTCAGCAAAACTGCGCTGGCTAGTACTTGTTGCGCTTGCCTTCACAGCTGTCGTCCTTGTGTTTACTGACCCCCTACCATTACACAGAAAGAAGCCAGTAATTGTACATCCCCAGTGTCGGGCACACACCTGGGTGAAAGTATCTGGCATGGTTCTGGTGATGTTATTGCAGGAAGCATCAGGATTAAACGTGTACCGTAGAGCTATGCCGAACTTGACTCTTGAACGTTTCCGGCAAGTGCCAGTGGATGGCGTCCTCAAAAACTCAAGAACCGACCACGGCATTCATACCGTTCATCAAGTTGTTGGCTCCATCCACAATTCCTCCATGACCTTCTCCATGCAGCGACTGGGAGGCTCCATTTTGAGCTAGTGTCCTGGTCGTCCCCATACAGGCTCGTTGCCGACACCTGACTGGCAACGTCGGTCTATCATTCATTCCAATGCAAAACCAGCGTCCTGTGCAAATAACGCCAGGTTACTCTCACCCAAGCATTGTCAATGAGTGTTGAAAACCCGCACGAGAGAGATCATGATATAGACGGATCGGTACTCAAGTTGTGGTGAAGCTAGATGGTTCAAGTTATCTGATATTTCAATCCAACAACACTGGCTATGTGGTAATGCAAAAATCTTAGATATTTCAAGTCTCGAAAACAGGAACTTATGATAGCGGTCGTGGGTCTAGCCGATACTCTAGTAACTGTGCGTAATTGACATAGAACAACACCAATTTGGTCTGACTATGGAAGACTGAGAACATGTAAGCATATGAATTTCGTTGCAATTTTCACATTTAACCTTTCAGCTGGTATATGGCTCAAACTGAAGAAAACCCCGAACACTTCCCTCCAATCGCAGACGTTGTCAATAAAACTGATACTGGAGATGAAGAAGATATCGGCGCTAGACCACAGAGTGGGCAGTACCCGATGACATCATTCCAAAGGCATGTTTTCGTCCTTGATTCATATACCACATATTGAACATGTGTCGTATAGCTTTCAACCTTCACGACCTTTGCAGAGTCTAGCCAGGCAACGTCTAGCCAGGCAAAGTCCATCCAGGCAAAGTCTAGCCAGCCAACGTCTATTGCAAAGTCTAGCCAGGCAAGGTCTATTGCAAGGTCTATTGCAAGGCCTAGCCAGGCAATGTCTAGCCAGGCAACATCTAGCCAGGCAGCGTCCATTGCAAAGTCTATCCAGGCAAAGTTAGATAAAATGCTATAGGAGGATGCGCTCCAGGACGCGCAAAAGGTGTGATGACTTCTACGCTTCTGTAGTCCATGTTGATTTCCGCAATGCATAGGTCATCGAACTCGATCCTTCGTCTCATATTGGATACCAGTTGACACATGCAGCACTGCATGGCTTGCAACGTTACGACGAAGCTATCGACGCCTTCACAATCATGTTGTCCATGTTGGACCATGCTCCCGAAGCGAAAGTACGAGGTAAGCCATAGAGCACTCCTCCATCGTCTCGAAATGCTCATCTTGTGTTGCAGATCTGCGTCAGCAGTATATCCATCCATCCCAAGTAGGAGACGTTATCCAAAAAGCCGTTTGGACGGAACTCGAATATATCCCTCTACGTCTTCTTAATACCTCTACGGGTCTCTTGTGCGACCGAGCGGCACAAATAGGTGCATTTAAAGCGAGTGCGGAGTACAAAGAGCTTTTGTCATCCATAACAAGGCATTCAGACCTCGGAACGGAACGCATCGCAGACGTGGTGGGGACGTACTTCCGCTGCGTCCTGCTATCCCACAGGTGGGAAGAAACGGAGGCGGTGCTGCCCGACATTCAAGACAAAGTCGTGTATGAGTTGAACGGACTCGGTGGCATCGCGAAACTGCAGTCATTCTGCAAACTCGCTCGTGATGCTGGGTATAGATGGGCATGGATGGACACATGCTGCATCGACAAGAGGAGCAACACCGAGGTGCAGGAATCGGTCAACTCTATGTTCGTCTGGTACCGCCACTCGGCGCTTACCATCGTCTACCTATCCGATGTCCCTCCGTCATCCAAGCCCGGTGCACTGGCGAGGAGTATTTGGAATGAGCGAGGATGGACATTTCAAGAATTTGTCGCCCCGAAAGTCGTTATCTTTTATCAAAAAGATTGGTCGTTATATCTCGGCGATCGCTCTCCTAACCACAAGGAGTCCTCTGCAATTATGAAGGAGTTGGAGAATGCGACGGGCATTGATGCGCAGGCCCTGGTAACATTCTGTCCAGGTATGAGCGCCGCGCGCGAGAAATTGCAGTGGGCATCGAAGCGTGTTACCACTTTGCAGGAAGATGTCGCGTACTCATTTTTTGGCATTTTTGGCATCACCCTACCTGTCATTTATGGCGAGAGGAGGCAGAATGCGCTCGGGCGCCTCTTGCAGGAGATCGTGACTCGGTCGGGTGATATCAGCGTTCTGGACTGGATCGGACAACCTTCCGAGTTCAACAGCTGTCTTCCAGCTCATATCACCTCTTACACCACCCCTCCGCGCACCCTTCCACCTTTGTCTGACGATGATATTCGCACACAAGTCTCTTCGTTGCGACAAACCATGGATACAGATCTGGCATTAGAATTCTATAAGCAGCTTGAACAGCTGAGCGCTCTTCGGTTTGCAAACTGCAGACTTCATCTGCCTTGCATTTCATTCTGTGTCACGGAAGTCGGCCCGAACCGCGGTCTAGTCCAGGACACGTATTATATGAAGGCAGAGGGACTTAATGACCTGCTGATCACCACCAAAGAACCCCTACCTCAGTTCTCGCATGCAAGGCTCAATCGGCGGACGTTGTTACTTGTCCGTCCATGGGATCGGTATCTCCTCGAGGCATCTGGCTTTGCAGACTCCAGAGCAGCCCGACTTCACGGATGATTCGGAGAGCACAGAAGCCTTATGGTCAATGGTTCGTCTCCGACAACTTTTCAACCCATTTTCACTAGCATGGCAACGTACCGGAGAATACAAGAGGATTACGTCGGACCATAAAGAAGCCTTACGGTTGATGGTTCGTCTCCGACTACCTTTCAGCGCATTTTTACTAGCGCGGCAGCGTACCGGAGAATACAAGAGGATCGTGTCGGACCATAACATTGTTGCACAAGTCAAAGACATTTCTTCCGTTGATAATATGCACATAGGTACCGTAGAAATACTGTAGCTGTATTTTGAAGGCCGGATATCTCTAACCTGGTTAATTTGTACTTGATGATCACACTTGGGAGCATCACCATCGCCGCAAAAGATGTCCTTGTGGGACGGGTTGATTCTACCTTGATTCAATCTACGGCGTGCATTGCCGTGAATGAACGATATAGACTAAGCAGAAGTTGCGTGGCTGTATCCAGCTCGTGTCCTTGAAACTGATTGCTGGCACATAAATACGATGGATAAAAGTTAGACGCTATGGCAAGAGACACGAACCCAAGTACCACTCCATAATGGCCTATCCTGGATGTGTCGCGCCTTCAAGAGAGTCGATCAAGTCACAGAACCCGAGAGCAAGTAAAATAGGTACAACGTTCAGTACAGTGGCCACGATTACCATGATCTTCATCGTGTCGTCGTACGCTAAAACATAATCGACGAGCACATGCATTGATATATATCCACATGATGACACAGCTATTTCGAACGCACCGTTGATGACGCCCTCGCGCACGGGATCCCCAGGCGGATACGACGCTGCTAATGTATACTTCCGTACAGCTCTGCACGCTGCTCGTCACTCAACTATGGCAGATACTTCTTTAGGTTGACTGGCATCGTGTTAGACCAAATCGCACCGGCTGTAGTCCTATTTGATCAACGTCCCTAGATATCCATGAGACTGAACATACCCCATGCGTTCCTGACTGCGCCCAACGTGCGCTTGGGCGGCTCTTACAGGAAATCGTTGCTCAATCAGGCGACATCAGTGTTCTCGACTGGATCGGACAACCTTCCGAGTTCAACAGCTGTCTTCCAGCTCATATCACCTCTTACACCACCCCTTCACGCACCCTTCCACCTTTGTCTGAAGATGATATTCACACACAAGTCTCTTCATTGCGCGAATCCGTGTCTACAGCTCTAGCATTGAAAATGTATGACCAGCTTGAACAGCTGATGGCTCCTCGATTCGCAAATTGCAGACTTCATCTGCCTTGCATTTCATTCCATATCACGGAAGTCAGACGGAAGAGCGGTCCAACCAAGGAGTATAGAATCAAGGCAGACGGCCTTCACGATCTCTTCATCACCACTGCAGAGACCATAGTTCAGTTTTCGCGGGCAAAGCCCATTCAGCAGGCATTCTTACTCGTCCGTCCATGGGATCGGTATCTCCTCGGAGTGCCTGATTTTGCGGAGCAGCCTGACTTCACAGATGATACGGAGAGCACAGGAGATTGGAGTGAGGCCGGGTCCCCGGTTGACGACTCACAACCGTATGATTTGAGCGGGTTTCCTGGCGGCTCGCCTGTTGAAGAGGAACCCGTCTCTCGAGCGTTGCGGTTCATGGTTCGCCTCGGACAGCCTTTCGACGCATTTTTACTAGCGCAGCAGCGTGTCAGAGAATACAAGAGGATCGCCTCGGACTATAACATTGTTGCACAAGTCAGAGACATTACTTCCGTTGATGACATGGACATTCGTACCGTAGAAATACTCTAGCCGTATTTTAAGGTCAGGGTATCTGTTTGCGCTTGTATTGTTACCATATAGATGCATAGATACCACAGACATTGAAGACATCCATTGGGCACTACATTCTACATCAGCTAGTGTCATCTCGCACCAAATTGCTGTACTGTTTATCACTGGGTCAGCCCCAGTAATAAGTGGTTGTGCTCGAAACAGCTGGGGTATGCCAGAATACTTATGATGATTATCGTAGTGGCTGAGGAAAAAAGCATCGATTAGCACATTATTTTCGATATGAAATGGTGGAAATAGCATATTTACAATAAGATGGAGCAAAGCCTCTGATGCCTGCCTTATGTTTTTCTTCGCACGAGCATATGAAAATCACACTGCATATTTTACATAATTATTAATTTATTAAAGTGGTACTCAAAGTGACTTTTGAAACTCGCTTAATTTGTCACACGTGCAAAACACGTACAGAGTGCACGTGACCGAATAATGATCACTCTTCGATCAATTGCATATACTGCTGAACCTAGCGTTAACTTTTAAGTACTACACCGCTTGACTTATAATGACTTTTGGCGAGGTTTGTCCACTACGTGACCCAGCCTACAGGCTGGCCTGAACCAGTGCGCGGTATTGCTTCCTTGTTGTCGCCGTTCCACTGTCCCGACAGCCCCAGTAACGACTCGGAGCATCTTGCCAGTGCGTTGTTCTCGATATTTTAGAGTCACTCGTTTCCCATGGAGCACTTGCATCAGATTCATACACTGCAAAGGATTTTCAGGTCTTGATTCAGTCAACAGCCGCAGGACTAAGCGCACTTGCTGAGCTTCCTCACTACGGTGGCGAGAGATCTACTGTTCCCCTTTGGTCTCAGCTCCTCCATTCACTGTCAAATACGTTGTCCCCAGATGTTATGATCCTGTAAGTGACATGCTCGTCAAGCATTGAACCAAGATCCAAATATCATTACAGCGAAGATGCATCGTTCATCATGCCACGAGCTCAGAACGTGGCGAGTCAGCCGCTAAATCTCATTGACGGACGTGCCACTCTTCTTGCTGCACATGCCATCTTTTCTGCGCCTAGGACCCATTCTAACACGTCCAGGACCAGCTCGCGAAACGAGGAGGACGAGGATGAGTCAATGCATTCCGCAGATTCTGACTCGAGCGATGGTTCTATTGAGTCACTCGACCTGCCCTTGCAAGCGCACATGCTTTCGGGTCGAGGCAGACGCCTTTCTGCTGTGGTCCCAGTTTTACTAGTCGCCGACTCCCATAATATCGTTCCTCTAATTTGCAGCACTCTTTACCAGAGACGTGTGTGGGGGATACGTCAGCCTGTTGTCGGCCTGTGCTGTTCCAGCACGGGTACGATTGCCACGGCCATATTCGGGTGGCTCGACCCCGATCAGTCAGAGGAAGGTCACATGGCAAGTTCAAAATCACTTCATATTTTTCCACGTTGACCTTCCTGTAGCCTGCAGCGCACCTCGCTTTAGCGGCAGATATCGGCTTAGATTCCTATATGGGGGTGTTTGATTTCACCGACACCTGTTCTGCTATCAACCTTGCCCAATTCATTTTGGGGTTGCGGACTCATTTCGAAGATATCAAGGGTTCGATGTCGATAGAAGCAGTCGATTCCCTGACTCCGTTGCACTGGAGATCCGATTTACACGACTTTGAAACTCAGTCTGGAGGACCATTGGACGAACGGGTGGCGTCCTGGACCCACCAGGTACACGTGGAGACGAGTTCTAGGTACGACATTTTATTTTACTTGTAAGTCAGAATGTTAATGCCCATTTAGCGAGGCATCATCCTCATCTAGTCCTCGTACTCCTCCCCTGCTCTCAGATACTGCGCTTGTATCATACGAAACAATGAGTTCTCCCTTGCTTGCGACGATCGTCGAGGATGAACAAGTCCATGGCGCAAACATCCGGTCAGTAATTTAAGCTGTGTCACGCTTATCAACACAAAACTAACTCGAAGCTTTAGGGCGCCCCAAGAGGCCCGCGCGATAAACGTGAAAGGACGGTAAGTTTGCATCAGTTACTCTATTCATGATCTTATTTTACCTGCTGAGGAAGAGGGCCGCAACCATCGTCCTCGAAGAGATCATCAAAAAGGACCAGTCCAACGCCACGATCGTTATCTGAGGTCAGGACATCGACCTCATCGCGTGCACCCAGCCCATACCCAAATTCGCAGTATGGAACCTGTTTCTTGGCTGACTACCGTTCAATGATCGTTTCTCGCGTCCAGATTTGCCGCTCTGTCTGATACCGGCCTTGATGACAGTATGACATTATCCAACTGGCTGTTTGAACGCAATGCGTTCACCGTCGGTCGGATCCCAGTACAGTCTGAAGAACTAGCGAAGAAGACAGGAATTAATACAATGGTAGAGTTGTATGATAAAATTACGGAATTTAGCTGGTCGGATGATATCAGAACCATAGTGAGTCTGTAGGATCACTTTCGGTATTAATTCTCATGACATCGCGGGCAGCTATCAAATGCCAAGGTAGATCGCTTTGTGTCGGGAATCAGAACAGACCTATGCACCATGAACGGCGGTCCTAATTGCCAGTCCACCCTAAACGATGTTCCGTCGTTGGAGGATGTCGAGTTTATTTCGTCCAAGTTTTCAGTTCTATTGCACGCTGTCACCGGTGCTCGCCAGTGTGACGATATTGCACAGTTGCAGGGCGCCAACGAAGCCGATCGGCGTCATGAATGGGATGCTCTGCTTTTCAACTTCTTCCAGCCCGTTCCCTCGCAACGGGATGTGTTGTGCGTGGTTCATATTCCAGGCGATCTTCATTCTAATTATATTCTAATTATTCGTCTAGACTGGAGCGACAGCTGAACTTGGCTTGTAATCTCGCAGCAGATGACGCTTCCTTTGTGTCACGAGCCCACAAGGTCACTCAGGAATACGGGGACCTTTGCGTTCAACAAGAGCGGTGTGTTCCTTCGACAAGAGAGACCAGTAGCAGTTGGGAGCAGGCCGCAGCCGCGCGAGATCAAGCAAATCAATCTTCTGACGACATTAAGCGTCGCCTCTTGATGGGCAATTTTGCTGAAGTGATTGCAGATCACTCCTCCAAGGATCCGGTCACTGGAAAATGTGACGCCATCCTTGTCGTTCCATGTTCTGGTGTTGCTACCACGATGACACAGCGCATATCTAGGTGTCGAGGAGAAAGACACGTTCCTGAAATCTTTCATGCTAGTCCAGGGCCCAAAGCCCGACAAGCCCGACACAAGTACGGGGGAAACTCCACACCAGATCGAAACGCCCTACGGTCACCGCCAAAAAACAACATCCGGCAGGTCCCTTCAGGTCCCTTCCTCTTCTCGCATATCGGAATCCAAAAACCCAATCGAAATCAGTTGCACAACCCATTCCTCCACCATCCTGATCGCAATCAAGTGACGCAGACACAAGAAGCAATACTTTCCATGGATGCACCCTGCGACGAACCTAGTCAACAGAAACCTACTACTTCCAGTCTTGTTGGCTGAGTACAAAAAGAAGGACAAGTCCGCAATTCGACTTCCATGAACCAAATGAAAACGTATTTGGTTTCATCGGTCACCTTCCTTTCCAAACTCGGGATCGTAGACAAACCTGTCTTTGGACTAATTGTTAACGGCACACTTGGTGCAGTCACTATGGCATGGATGACAAATAAGGTATGTGCTCTCTTCGTTCACTATCTTCGAAGGAATTCACCAGTGATGTAGCAAATCTACGTCATGGAGCGGAACATTCGACACTACGACATCAGAGACCCTCTTCAAGCACTGCAATTTGTCTCTATTCTACCGCGCCTCGCGCGTCATGGTCTTGACCTCTGCCGTTTGTTGGAGAAGCAGCTTGAGATTATAGATGTGAAAGAACTTCAATCTAAGCCGTGGTCAAAGTTAGCCCAACGACAGGAAGATAAGAGATTGGCGGCAGCTCAACAGACACGATCAGAGGAAGCGGTCGCACAGGATCTTGGATCAGATGGTGCAGAGCCTGAGAGGATATAGAAATTGGAACATGTGCGGCACAACATGTAGAAATGTCATAGCTTTGTTTTTGTACCTATCACAACATTATACCAGTGTTTTTGTTCGCACTTGGAATATCACTTGGCTGGTTCAAGTACTAGTACTGTTTGTCGCTGGTCATTGCTCAGCGCTCTGTGACACTGTCGCACTCTTTAGATCAAAGCTTCCCACGTTCCCACATGCCTTCCATGGCCAGTGTAGACGCCAATGACATGGAGATTCTGCGCCCTGGTCTGACCAAGCCCGGCGAGGATTCCGACTATATTCTTTGCAGTGACCATTACAGGCTGAGACTTAGCTTTACCGTCTGAGTACTATCGAGTACGTTTAGACTAGCAATCTCGACGACGACCCAAGAATAGGAAGTGAGCCTAACGCAGCGACACGGAGCACCCTGCCATCCTCACGCGTACAACTACCTCTCATCGCCATTGCTTGGCCACTTCTCGCCGTCGCTGGTACCCGCGCCGACAACAGGAACAATCTCAAGTCCTCGTGTTATCATTCGTGGATGGCGTGCTTGTCTTGTGGGCTGGCTTTGCTGCATGCCCATACAGAACTACAAACAGTCAACCATAACTTTAGGAGTGTTTGATCGAGCGGCCGATAGGTTTGGGCTATGACGGCGAGAGCGTTTCTTCAGCATCCATAACACTGTTAGATCATGAATGGTTCCTGATGCCTAACTGCCTCGTACTTATGTATGTGCGCGGTGTTCTTTTGGTAAGACTAGTGCCTATTAGACCAACATTTTGCATAATGGGGATATTATTTAACTGACATTCGTCACCGGTGAATATGTGGAGACCTCGTGGTGATCATGAGCTCCAGGTGGCTCTGACCGAGAGCTGAAATAGAATCCCTGGCAGACAGGAATGTGGCAGCGCTGCAGTAAGAATCCTGGTGCAGAAAATTGTAAGGTGAACAGACAGGCTGGCGCCGACAAGAGAGTTTCTGGGCCCAGACTTGTCCATAACTAACAGTTTGATAGAAACATCAACATCTTTCCCACTTCGACCATGCTCAACGCTTCTGCAGGAATGGAAGGCAACCGCAGAACACGTAGATCTAAGTAAGTTGAGCCGCAGCCTGAATTTCATCACCCATCTGTCAATCAGAACTAAATTATTCATCGCATGTGGTCTAGTAATAAGCAACTCAGGTAACAACAGTCTTTCGCGGTGAAGTCATATTATTGTGTCTTAGCAAAGGTGCATTTCTCAAATGTTTAGCTACAGAGAATTTAGGTTTAGAAAATTACGGGCAATGCACTTATTCAAAACCTGGCGCGATCACAATCGTATGACTGAGCTTGAGGCGATTCTCTAGCATGATGCAGGCGAACGACTCGAGAACTTGGGACTACAAGTAGCTTCGTCATAATATTGCTAACACAGAGCTGTAGACAAAATGCGTTGTTCGCGCGATAATATCCTCCCCATTTTAGTGTGCACTAATTGTCATTCACGAAGGAAACGGCACATGGTGATGTGCGAGAATAATCATGAACCACCGAAATCGATCATGCAGCGCTTGGTACATGATAATCGGGATGAGAGCTTTGGTAATGCCAATCTCACTTGGTTTCTCGGTAGTCTAGGTATAGGGACTATTGATTCCATAGTAGATGACAATCCCAGGAGCCACAATCCCTCCAAAGTTCACCTTGACCGCCCTAACACCATCATCCATCGTGTCGTTCCCATGTGACTTGGTGTGCACCAATTGTTATTCACGAAGGAGACAGCACATGGAAATACGCTAAACATGAATCGCTAAAAAAAAAAATAGATCATGCAGAGCCTGATACATAATAATCGGGATGGGAACTTTAGTAAAAGAACTGGCGTCATCTCACTTGGTTTCTTGGCAGCCCAGGCATAGGGACTATTGATTCCATGGTAGATGGTATTACAAGACACTCTTGAACTCGTGTCTCGGTAGCGTCTGTAGTGCTCGCCGGAGGTTAGCGACCGTGTTGCACTGGTAGTTGTGTTGGTGAAGGATTCTAATGACGACGAAGGTAATGGCGAATGAGCTAAAAACCTGTTTCGTCCAGAGTGGGTGAAACTCAAAGTAGAGTTGAACCATAGCGGAGCGCTGGAAGTAAAGTACTCCTCCGTGACAAAATTGGTGACGAGTTTAGATGTGAGAATATAAAATTTGGTTGCTCACGAAATACGCAGAACTTGGGAGTCGACGGATGGAGGGGTGATATTGCGATAACTAGATGCATGCGTTCGAGTGATATGGTGATGTCTGGAGTAGCTGCTCCACACGAAAACACAACAATATTTATGGAGTCATGTAGGATAGATTTGAGCGCTGGGAAGTACTGACTGTTCGAACGGATGGGATGGGATACATTCTGGAAGCTTTGACGAGAAGACTGGGACGCATGTATGCATTGCAGAGGTGCTGTAGGGCTACAGTGTCTAGGACGGCAGGTATGACTGATAGGGTACATTCTTGCCATAAGAGTGATCGAGGTAGAGGGTTCGTGCCTGGGCGCCTAAGGAAACGAGGCAGGTAGATGCAATGAAGCATAAAACGCACCTTTACAGCTTAGAGCGAGACACTCACAATACCTCCAAAGTCCACCTCACCCAGCCCAATGCCGTCAACCTCTAGTAAAAAGCCAGAGCTCATCCCAATGCCTACCCCCTGCGGACCTTCAAAGGTCATGAAACGACGTAAGGGCAGTCGCAGTTGTCCCCGATAAACGGCGGATGGTTACAGCCTCGGACGACAAGACGCTTCGTCTGTGGGACTTGAAAACAGGTGATGTGTTGAAGAGATGGAGGGGCATCACGCGGTGGGAGTTTGGCAGTATCAGAGATGGGCAATTGATAGCAAGCGGTGATATGGACGGAGTGGTCATCATCTGGCATGGAGAAACGGGCGAATCACTCACTAAACCATCAAAGCCCACTTCACGGATCTCGCTGGACTTTTCTCCCGATGGAAAAGTACTGGCCAGTGTTCATGGGACCAAACGACGAAACTGTGGAACACCAAAACCTGGAAGCAACAAGAGATCCGTCGGTGTGCTGGTGTCAATGTGTTCAATATTCGCCGTCTGGAGAACTTCTTGCCATCGCAACACGGCAATATTCAAATTATAATTTCAGGCACAAGAAAAATCAAGGCGTCATCCTTCAAGTGTCACAAGATACAACTACTCACTCGCGTGGACGCCCGATGGCACACGCCTTCTCACAGGGCTTCGTTCAAGATCCTACCATACGCGAATGGGATACATCAACCTGGGCAGCAGGTTGGTAATCCTTGGCAGGGCCACTCTAATTATCTATGCCATGCCGTTAATCCTGCTGGCACCCTGGTTGCCTCGGC
>JABCPU010000764.1:0-27537 GCA_016800925.1 Suillus spraguei | reverse complement strand
CAATCTCCGTCAAAAACCGGTTGGGGAGACCGATTTTATATTCAAATTCTTTGGTGGTCATCATGATGGTGATTCGTCTGGTGAGTTATACTTTCTCAGTGCCTACACGCGCGGTCTTGCTGTCCATTAGGGCTTTATCAGGTTTCAGGGTTCGAGGTTGAAGACTGGATAGTTGACGATCAAATGACTTTAATCTTTTGTTACGAACTGGGTGGCGTCACCAGCGACAGTGAAAAGACACAGATGGTCTGCTGGGACGTTCTATAATGTTCAAAAGAGAACAAGGTGAAAGTACGAGGAACGTGTTCTGAGTACTTATCAAGGGTTCTGCCTCAAAGACAAGTCTAAGAGGTTCTTCAAGAATAGAGACTAAGGCTAAGGAGTGCTTAGACTTAGAGACAATTCAGATGACTTAGGTTGGAGGCCTAAGCGAAGGATGCTCCAGGTAAAACCCAGTAAGATTAAAGTGAAGTATACAAGCATAATACAACATGCTTAAATAAGCCAATATGTGCGCACGGACCAAGAGAGACGTGAGAATGTAAGTGCGTATCCAAAGAAGGAAGGCAACTATAGTACAGATGCATTGAACATATGAGTCAGAGTCACGTTACGTAATATACAAAGTAAAGGAGATGAGAAAACAAATAGGGGCACGTACGACTGTAACAGGTGCCGAGTGTCAATGAGCTCTTGTTGTGATACCTCACTCCCAGCAATGATAGCAGCAGCAAGCACCCTAAGTCTCTCATCATCATCAAAATGTTCAGCCTCATCTTTGTCGAGAAGCAGCTGCTGGACTGCAAAGTTATCGACCATCAAGGACCAGACTAAATTTGATTGAATGAGCATACGGGGATTATTTCAGTATACATTAACATATCAGCGGTATTGGTAATATTTTTGAGACTCCGGTATATTCTATTCTGGATTATTTTGCCTATGGAAAGTCATCCATTTATAGTGGGGTTCAAAGTAAACTTTGGGAGGTTCTGAAAACATGGAAAAGGTTGACTCATTTCTTTCAGAATTTATGGAATGTTTGGCAGTGTTAAGCAGAGTCTGAAATCCAATCTTCATGCTACCCATACAGGATGCCTCCACAATGTCTGCAAGTACGACATTCAGAACGCCTCAAGGCATGCATCAAGACTACTAATAATTTACAGATTGCTATGCAAAGGCCCTTGTGTGCTAGTAGGGGAAGAGGGAGCATGACTCACGGTATGAGGGGATGAGGAGGGGGTGCAGTACTAGCAGCGTCCAATGCCACTCAAGAACTGCCCATTGCTACTGATTTTACGACTACCGCTACTGCTATGCCAACAACTCCCACTCCCATCAGTACTACTACTGCTGCCAGGGTTACTGTCCAATAGGAGACGCAAGAGTTCGATCACACCGATGCACTCATACAGTTCCTTGAAACACATCCTGCCAACTGCCATGTACTCTTTAGTGAATCCAAAAAACCGCGTGATCCTACTGTCAGTGAACCCGACCCTTTGAGGAGTCAAATGGGTCAGATCTGGGCAGCGATAGCTCGAACTATTTTTGCAGAGGATAAGGAGTACCACGCTATGTATGCCGAAGACAATCGCAAGTTTGCACTCACAGTGTGTAACTGTATTAATCAGTGCATATTTCCCCCTTCTCTTATGTATTATTTAACTGATGAATCTTAGTCTTAGGAACAAATACAAGAAACATTGTGCTTGCTTTCATCAAACTGGTGCTGGCATCAACCCACTTGATGCTGCCAGTGGAAAAAATCTTCAAGGTGAGTTTTTAAATTTCAATTTATCAAGTTACACTAAAAAAACTATAGAACAAGTTGTAGCCGACTTCCCTTGGTTTGATGCCCTTGATGCACTTTGGAAGGGCAATCCGGCATTTGCGCCCAAGACGATTTTGTCTGCACCTGGTATTGATCACACGCTGTCATACATAGTATGAGATCCATACCAAGATTGTATATAAGAAAGAGTGATAGGAAAGATCCAACAGTGCATATCTCTAGGCTGTCCTATATTTTTGCTCACACTTTGATTGTCTTTTATATTTTTACTTCAATTTAGTTCCTTCATATTCTATCCCCTTTCATTTTTATTCCAGAACTTTCTATTCTCAAATTTGATGATTTATAAGACTTTCAGACTTGACTCATCATGTTTTGTCATGATTTATCATGCTTTGTAAGATCTTTGTAAGATTTGAACTTTATTTGTAATCTACTTAGTAAAAAGGATGAGTAAGCTCACCCAAAAGGCTTGGTTTGTCAGTTTTTGCATGACCAATCCCTGAGATGACTCAACAGCCTTTTGTCATGCTTTGTAAGAATTCACTGTATTTATAATGTACTTAGTAAAATAAGCTGACTCAACACACTAAATAGGAAGGTTTCTTACCAATCTATGTGTAGAATCATGCTTAGTAAGCAGGGCCTCCAAAAGGTATATAAGGAGCCCATTTTTACCTGTAATAACAGCTTCCCACTTTGCACTCTTCTCTCAAACTGTGAGAGTGAGCCACAGAAAGTGTATGCCCTTTGTTTAGCCTTTGAAGTTAATTGATAGACACACGAAACATCCTTGCCTAGTCTGTTATCAACTGGCAATAAATAGTAAGACCAGGACAGGCAACAAGGATAAAAAGAAAGTTTTTCTCATGAAGGCTATATTATTTGGCATCATAAGTCCAGAGCTAACATGAATTACTTACAGCATCTTATTATCTGACATCAATAAGTCCAGAGCCAACAGGGATGACATTACAGTGAAACCATTAGTCTAGTATTTAGTAACTCAGTATAGTATCTAAACTCTAGACAACCATACTCTTGAATCTGTCTAGATGAGACAAAAAGAGTACCAATCATAGCTTCCCACTTTACACTCTTGTCTCCAACTGTGTGAGAACCATAAGAACTAAAAGTGCAGGCATACTAGCCTTGAAGTAAGACTAAGAAATTTATATCTACTCTGCATTATATACTACTTACATGGGTTGACATATAATATCTAACAGCTCTCAGACTAAGCTTTACATACACAGATCTAAAGACTCTCTCTTTTAAAGGAAGGGGAGACACACACTCAGAGAAACGACAAAGTTGAAACATACTTTCATAGGTTGAAACATGATCTACTAGGGGAAACATGCCTACTAACAACACTACTTCAATCTCAAACTCAGCACTTTCACACAGATCTTCAAGAGAAAGACCGTTGAAAGATACCCACCAAGAACTCAGCACATTATCTCCCACGAAGTAGAAAAGTTGGAGACTGGTGTACTTAAGGACTGGCAAGAAAGTCTTTATCCATGTAAAGTTGTGTTGTCACTGTATATGTGTTCTATATAAGACCCTTGAGTAGCAAGACACCACCACATCCGTAGTTGGCTCCGCTGACGGTGCTTGTGCTTGCCCTTCAGAGACAGAGTACCAGCAGGACGCTGCCTCTTCTGGCCCTTGGGCCCTTGACAGATCCGGGCCTCGCAGGACAGTAGCTTGTCCTTCTGGCAGATATCACAGGACTTGATCTACAAACATCAAATCAATGGATTGAAAGATTTTCGGACAACTCACCAAGGGATCTTCTCAGCATCACCCACTGACACATCCAGTCCTTAGTGATGCAATGAGAGCAGTACCCATCCTTTGCTCTGGACGCAGGAGCAGCCTTGGCCTTGACAGTCCATTAGAATCCGGATCTGAAGGAGTCACACCACTCACCAAGCCTCAATCAGCGCTCTCCGCCTCTTTTCCTCCGTCTCCCTAAGATCTCTGCCAACTCTATCTGCTTCAGTGCTCCTGCCTTTTCTGCTCCCCACCTCCTTACATTTCCGTTCTGGCTCGGCTTCTGCTGTAGCCTTAGCAGCAGCCAGTTGTTGCTCTAGATCTGCCACAATATCAGCAGCAGACTGGGGGCATCAGATTTCTTTCCAGACATGATTTAGAGCAAGTGTTGTTGACAGGGATATGAGTGGGGTAGGAATCACTTCAGATGTCTGACCTCCATATATCTGTCGGATTACAGACTCAGCACTACAACCATCAAACTTTCCATCGTCCCACATTAATCTTGTCTGATCCGGATCTGTCATATACATACTTCTAATCCCAGATCCGACCATATCCAATCAGATCGATCAATTCTATTTCCGCTGGTCCACAGATCCTGTCCGGATCACCCATCCGAATGTGCCCACTTCTCGCACCTTAATCCCTTGTGTATATCTGCATCTATCTCCTTTGTCATTCCCTCCTGTTCTGGTATTCCAGCTGTGTATATTTCCGTCCTGTGTCACTGATCCGTTACCTGTGTTCATTTCCGATTCATGCTTACTGATCTGCTGTGCATTAACTAATAGACTTCCGTTACACTTCGTACATAGCCCTCGGTCCCGGACTTGTTGATTATCTGTATTAGATACTTACAGTATATAACCACTTGTAGATCTCCGTAGAACCTTAATTCAAATATCATCTTAGATTCTGCTCATTCTGCTTCCTCCGACTTGAGTCACTTTCTACTCTAAGTCATCTCTGAGACTTGGGATTGATTCCTATAGTCTATATCTCCGACTCTATCTTCGGATAGTCTATCTCTGTTAGTTTCTAGTTAGGAATCGTTCTGAAGCTAGTCTTAATCCTCGTTCTATTCCTACGTTCTGGAAACCTTCGGAGTATACCTTCTCCCTGAAATAAGGGGCATTACTCGGGGAAGGGGCACAGTGCACGAATGAGGCCAAAGCCCTTTGGATCTCTCTCCCTTTGAGTACGGTCTTAACAGGATCGACGCTTCTTGTGCCTCAGGGGTTCGGCCCTAAAGGGGGGATACTGTCATATACCATACTTCTGATCTCAGATCTGATCTGATCTGATCAATCCTACTTCCGTCCAGTCCACAGATCCTGTCCGGATCACCCATCTGAAAGTTCCTACCTCTCGCACTCTAACTCCCTTGTGGACATCTGCATCTACCTCCTTTCGGCAATCCTCCTGTCTCCGGTATTCTGGCTGTGTATATTTCCTTCCGCTTATTGATCCATTACCTGTGTCTCATTTCCGACTTGCACTTATGATCCACTGTGCATTAACTAATAGACTTCCATTATACATCGTACACAGCCCTCGGTCCTGGACTCGCTGATTATCCGTGCTAGTTACTTCCAGTATATAAATCACTTGTAAATCTCCATAGAACCTTAGTTCAAATATCATCTTAGATTCTGCTCATTCTGTTCCTCTGGACTTAAGTTACTTCCAACTCTAGTTATCTTCCAAGACTTAGGATTGATTCCTACAGTCTACATTTCTGACTCTACCTTCAGGTAGTCTACCTCTGTTAGTTTCTAGTTAAGGAATTCATTCCGAGACTAGTCTTAATCCTCGTTCCATCTCCATGTTCCAGATAACCTTCAGACATGTCATATCTTAAACCTTCGGATGTCTGGATCCGCTACGCTACCACTTCTGGATCTTCGGACATATAACCTCCCTCTAAAATAAGGGGCATTACTCGGGAAAGGGGCACAGTGCATGAACTGAGGCCAAAGCCCTTCAGATCTCTTACCCTTTGAGTATGGTGTAACCAACATATTGGCGCTGGGCTTAAAACCCTATCTTTTGACACTCATCTCACATCTACAGGAGTTACCACTTGTCCATGGCCGTCTTACCCCTTTAGCATTACCAGTGGCATCCCATGCTTACCACACACCATACCAACTACCGCACATGTTCCACATACTGATGTCCTCCCATGTCCTTGCCGCATCCACATAGCTCCATTTGGTGCATTGTTTGTTTTATGTTCATTATCACTGATTCCACAGCAAGTCTTATTACATATTGCCTTGTGCCACAGCACCTCGCGCTATGTTTACATACAGCGGTTACTACACTCGAGCGCTACTGATCTTGCCTAGAGTATTCCAGATACATACAATTTAGGATATAAGCACTGTGTACCCCACACGATACAGCACCTGATTTTACACCATTGCACGTACTATAGGTCAGGATTATTGTTTAGCTCTGGATCCACCCAGTAGTAGATGTAGTCTTTAAAGTTCCTTATCACTTGTTAATCGATCACGCTCGTTCTCTGTTACTGCTGGCATACCGCTGGACTTTTGACTGTTATTTGGACTGAACTTCTAACGCACTGCTACTTTACCGCTGAAAGTACCACGGCTTTCCTTACTGTTTCTTTGCACTGCTTGCAATCTTACCGCTACCGCTGATATCATCGCTTGCTTGACGCAACTGTTTCTGACTATATCTCGACCACAGTAGTACCACTACTTATGATGCTAGTTCTGGCGGCACCATCGCTGACCACAGCAACTTACTGCTGACCACGACACTTCATTCGCACATAAGTTTGACTTGAACTTGACCATACTAATAGGCATTCCCCTTTAGGGTCAAATGCTCTTGTTTTCACAAGTGAAGCAGACTAGACGGAGCGCAAGACTCACATACTAACTTAGGCAGTAGTTTATCTACAGCCCAGGTTAGGTTGTATCTTTACAACGGTCTTAACACCATTGCAGACACCATTCAAGTTCCTTAGTGCCTGGCTAGGTCACTAACAGCAGCCACAGCACATAATGGTGTATGCAGAAGTGACATTGTCCATATGGCCTCAGCAAACAATTAAGACAGTTGTTACAAAGGACAATCTTCAGTCAGCATGCTGAAATCACATTTTGCATCACTCTTGCTGCCACCAATTTCATAAATATGATTAATAAACTGCATCAGGATGCTAATACAAATCTTCATTGCTTGGCAAACCTGGCACCAACACATTGATAGGTACATTATGTAATAGATACAAAACCCTGTCCTTGTTCACTGAAACAGCTGTCCCAAAAGACCCATGTCCACTGTCCTTTAAACTCTGATTTCAATCAAATCATAAATTCAGCATGATATCGTCATTACCATCATATGAGTCAGGTCAGACGCTGTGCATCTTACTGAGCATGTGCGTGCTACCAGCAACCATGCCACATTTGACCTTGCCGACATGGCAAACATCTTTGAGTATGCTGCATCACAGTTTCTTGCCATCAGGATGGCACTGGGACAAAGTAATCTTGTTAGATCAGCGAAGATTCATCATTTTGTGAGTAGGTACATAATGTGGAAGGGAGAGGTATGATGGTTTCCTTCTCACCAGGATATGAACTAATGGATCGCCAACAAGGTCTTCATCTTGCCTTGGATGGCCTTTTGTGAGGGCCTCAACATGAGCCCACCACTGTGACGAGCAAACTCATGCTGAGCTTAAAACAGCACATTTCATATAGGTGTCAACCAGCAAAACATTATCCTTACCCTTCGGCTTCACTGTCTACTTTACCATGCATGACCCCTATCTAATGGTATTGTTCCGCACTCCAGAAGCCTCGTTGCAGCCTAGCAGCTGTACTATGGAACTTTCCCATGAAGTGGTGATCTTTTGGCAATCTCTGCAAACCCATTTGGCATCCTCAAGCAAGATTCACCATCCGTCCAATGTCCATCCAGTCTGACTGTACATTATGTTTTGTAAACTGAAGTGCAGTCTTATTACATGTCTGCTGTGTGTTTATCCTATCCCTTCTGTCTCCATAGCTATTCTTTTGTATAAAATTCCTAGGTACCTGTATCATTCCTTACTTCCCTCCTATAGTACACACAGTACTTAGGAATAGTCACCACTACTGTCTCTTATGGAATAAAGTCTTTTACTGAAGTCACTGTCTCTAAGAATTGCTTTACCACTGCATGCACCACCGCTCTTTACCGCTTTCCCACGCTTCACTGCTTGTTTTACTGCAGAAGTTCCCACACTTTACTGCAGTTTTACCACTTGTACTACCACAGTTTTATCGCTTGCACTACCGCTTGTCTACTGGCTTTCCCACACTTACCGCTAGTATTACCGCAAGTTTCCCATGGACCGGAGGTCACCGCTAGCATCTCACTGCCTCCGACAGCATTCTTGCACCTCAGGTTGGGTATTGTTGAGCTATACTAACTAGCATTTCCTTTAGGGTCGAATGTTCTTGCCTCACAAGTGAAGCAGACTAGGCAGAGCACTAGACTCGCATACTAGCTTAGGCTGTGGGTTATCTACAGCCCAGGCTAGATTGTATCTTCACACCGCTATCCCAGAATCTTTGTTTATTCACCAGCATGCTTGGTATGAGCCAAGTGGAGCTCTTGAACAATCAGCAGCTGTATCAGGCATTCATGAAAATTCCACCAGTGCCATCTGGTGCTTGGGTTACAGGTTGAGTGGTAAATACATACCCCTTGGCATGGTGGACGTTCACCTTCGACATCTTAGACTATAGGCACTTCACAAGTACTTTCCAAACCACGATGAAATCAAGAAGATGGTTTGCAGATCATTTTTGCACAATTGGTCAGTGTTTCATATTTACTGACACTGCCTCCATGTTTAATGTTCAATTTAGCCAGAAGGACATTTGTTGGTAACACCAGCAACATTGGTGAAGCCAAAATCAACACCAGTAGCACAGCAGTTGGCTACCATTTAGGCCCGAGCCCAGCAAGAAGGGGAATACATTGCGACCATGCTGGAGAACAAAGTCATTGAGGCTAGGCTTATGGCAGCATCAATGTTGAGAATGGAGACTGCATTGGGCATAGATGTTCACGCTGCAATCACCACAACAGAACACCTAGTGAAGTATTTAAAATGGGAGGAAGAGTTGTGATAGAATAGTCCAGATAAATTTGTATATGATTTCACTCAATTTGCTGCACCATGAAAAATACAAGTGAATCTTTGTACCTGGCAATGGTAAGTTTCTATAGACATTCACTGGACCACTGCAACACAAATAGCTTCAAGATCAATGCCACCTACATCACACACAAATTTCCTTCATTGGGTACTAAAGAGGATGAAGAACTTCTAATTGACAAAGAGAGTAGCAATGAAGCTAGGATCAAACCTAATGTATCATTGTACTGGCAATGAGAAGTTTCCAGACATTCATCGGCAATGCCACAACACAATACTTTTAGATTAATGCCACCTACCTCGCTGAGCTCAAGCATAAATATCCCTTGGGTAAAAAGAGGATGAAGAACATCTGATTGACAAAGAGAAAGTAGAAAAGAAGCCCAAGATCAAACCTAATGTATTCTTCTACCGGCAATGAGAAGTTTCCAGTCACTGGTAATTGCCGCATACCTACAAATTTCCCTCAGACACTAAAGAGGATGAAGAACTTCTGATTGACAGAGAGTAGCAAAGAAGCCCAAGATCGAACTTGATGTGAATACAAATACTTGTACCAGCAATGATGTGTAGACATTCCACTGGCAATGCCACAAGACACATAGCTTTTAGATCAACGCTGCCTACCTCATGAGCTCAAGCATAAATATCCCTTGGGTAATAGAGGATGAAGAACATCTAATTGACAAAGAGAGAGTAGCAAAGAAGCCCAAGATTGAACCACAACTATAACTAATTGATGGAATTTCTGTTCAGTTTGATAATATAAATTGCCGCAATGCAATGGTATATCATGCTGCTACATTGTATATGTGTTGCCACACACCATACAGTGCTCATATACTGTTATTGTTTGTACAAAGTCCACATCCTTCACAAGCTATAAAAATTTGATAAAATTTCTGTCAGGGCATTCACCATGTAGCATTATCCCTGCACCACAACATTCTGTGCCAGTGTCATATATGATATAAACATTTGGAATTATCAATAGTCTATAGCTCATACCATGCTAATTTTACATGTGCCAAACCCTTTTAAATGAATCCATGGCATCTTGATGCAGCTGCTGATACATTTGCACTGCCACACTGTGTAGGCAACATGTCTGACTTGCTCGGCATCCTTTGTGATGGTAGCCAGCTGGATCCATTGTTCTGCTTTGTGCAAGAAGAAATCACAAGTCCATTTCATCTCATGCTGCACCAGCAGATACTCTTCTGACCAATGGTCTTTCAAAGCCTTTGCACAGAGCCAGTGCACACGGTAAACTGTAACATTGTGAGCACCAAGGAAAGGCACTGCAGTGAGAACTCACATTTATTTAACCAGTCACTGCTATTAGCATCCTTCTCCACATCCATGCACCAGAACCAAGCCAGAATGTTGTTTCTCTGTCCTCTTGCATTTGGATTGACAACAGCTGTGCTAACATTCAGATGCTCCTTAAGCAATGGGCAATATCTCTCCAACACCGCTGTGATGAACAAACTCACGCTGAGCTTGAAATGGCACATTTTTTATAGGTATCACATGGCTATCATTATCCTTACCTTTCAGCTTCACCATCCCTTGCCGTGACACTTTACCATGTGTTACCCCCATCTAACGGTATATTCCACACTCCGGAAGCCTCATTGCAGCTTAGCAGCTGTACTACAGCAACTTTGCTGCAAAGCGGTGATCTTCGGCAATCTCTGTGAACCCATTTGGCATCCTCAAGCAAGATTTACTGTCCGTCCTATGTCCATCCAGTCTCGCCACTATTCCTTAGTATAAATTCCTAGGTACCTGTACTCATTCCTTACTTCCCTCCTATAGTACACACGTACTTAGGATAGTCACCACTACTGTCTCTACTGAATAAAGTCCTTTACCGAAGTCACTGTCTCTCTAAGAATTGCTTTACTGCTGCATGCACTACCGCTCTTTACCGCTTTCCTGTGCTTCACTGCTAGCACTACCGCTTTCTCACGCTTACCGCAGGACTGTTCGCTACCACTTGCCTACCGCATTCCCACGCTTACCGCTAGTTTTACTGCAAGTTTCTCATGGACCAGAGGTCGCCGCTAGCATCTCGCTACCTCCGACGGCATTCTCGCACCACAGGTTGGGCAATATCAAACTATATTAACTTAGCATTCCCTTTAGGGTTGAACGTTCTTGCTTTCTCAAGTGAAGCAGACTAAGTAGAGCGCAAGACTCGCATACTGTGGTTCATCTACAGCCCAGGCTAGATTGTATCTTTACACCGGTACCATAGTCTTAAGCAATCTTGCACTAGGCAGTGAGGGCAAAGTGCTGACAGTTTTGGTGTTAGGTTCGGCTTGTATTGAGCGGGCATAGCAGTAGATAGGCTGTTGGTGCCTGTTAGGGGGCTCCAAAACATGAGTCTCTGTGTTGCTAAACTTCTTGGAGCTCTCTGTTGATGAAGAGTTCTTCTTCGGCCCTACTGACTCTCGCTCTCTCTGCAGCTTGTTGTCTGACAAGTTCCCGATTGATGAGCTTTGCGCGGGAGCAGAGTAGCTCCCATTATGCAGGAGATGTAGTTCGGTGGCTGATAGAGGCTCTGTGGCATCAATGAGGAAACTGTCAAGTTCTGTGGGAAGATGGATTGGGGGAAGAAGAAGTTTGCTGGGCCATATACCCCTGGATGGTTTATCTGCTGTGTTGTGAACACTTGCAATGTATGCCATGGTGACATTGAAAGGGCAGTGTAGAGAAACAATCCTGCCTGGGGGGACAGGTATAAGAAGCAGGGAGCAGTATGTTCAGCCCAAAGGGCTTCTGACTAGCCAAAACTCAAGGGAAGGAGAGAGAGACAGTCAAAGACAGTGGTAATGTTGACTTCTGAAAACTAGGTATCCAGGAGCTGACTAGTGAGCTATGAAAGCTGCCAAACTAGAAAAGCTGCAGAGAGAAAAGCTACACAAGAACTCAAATGAGTGAGGAGCTATGGTAAGCTGCCCAGGAATCAATCAAAAGAGGACTATCAGTACTGGAACTAAGTAGAATCCTTGGTGGTGCAAAGAGTAAAAGGTAAGGTGCTTATGTAATCATCAAAAGTGCGAACCTAAGGTAAGGAAAGTCCAAGTATGAGACACCATGAAAAACTACTTTTTCAAGCCCAGCCTGAGTTTGTCTGTCACAGCAGGGTAGATTGTGAATGAATTCGTTGATTCTGCAAAAAACTCCATTGACAGCATGATTTCGGTGTCTGCGGTTCCACCATCCCTCAACAACTCCTGTGTTGTCTCCGTAAACAAGGACATGCCTGCCGATGTCAGATATGGAAGCAATCATGTATATGAGCAACTTGAAAGCGATGGCCTCTGCCCATCTGATGTCTCTCTTTCCATCTCTTGTCTTCCAGCCTGGTATCAGTCTCCAGGCTCTCCAGTGTTTGCCAATGACTATGCCTAAACCAATGCCTGAGCTCACATCTGAGAAAGCTAGAGTTTAGCTGTTGGGTAGATGGGGCATGAGATGCCACCTGATTGAAGTAGTAGGATCACCAGTCTAGGTCATTTGAGACGTGTTCACCTGCTCAATGTGGAAAGAAAGGTTTTTCCCACAGTACAAGATCATTTCCTCAAGGCTTGTTAAATATGCTCGGCCTCAGGGAGCTGCTGCGGATGCATGTAATAACTTGCCATAAAGTTCCTGAACATCTTGCAGTACGTGCATATGTCATTTTTGCCACTTATGGATTGCTACTAAGTACTACTGAACTTCCCTGGCTTGCCTGGGTTAGGGATAATGGACAGAGGCGATGACTGGAATGGCCCAATTAGATGTTCTAGCTCTTTGGCCGAGAAAAGCCCAACATAATGCCCTTTGTCTAGTTCTTTCTTAATGATACTTTCCAAACTTGTTTGAAAACTCGGTGTAACGAAACATATTAGCGCTGGCCTTAAAACCCTATCTTTTGGCGCATGTCTCACGTCTATAGGAATCTCCACCAGTCCAAAGGCCGTCTTACTCCTTTAGCATTGCCGGTGGCATTCCATGCTTACCACACACCGTACCAACTGCTGCACCACATTTCACATACTGATGTCCTTCCATGTCCTTGCCGCGTCTGCATAGCTCCATTTGGTGCATAGTTTGTTTTATGTTCGTTATCACTGATTCCATGGCAAGTCTTATTACATGTCGCCTCGTACCACAGCTGCCTTGCGCTACATTTACATATGGCAGTTACTGCACTCGAGTGCTACTGATCTTGCCTAGAGCATTTCCGAGTACATACAATTTAGGATATAAGCGCTGCGTACCCCGCACGATACAGCACCTGATTTGTACCCCATTGAACGTACTATAGGTCAGGATTAGTGTCTAGCTCTGGATCTACCAGTAGTAGACTTAGTCTTTAAAGCTCGTTGATGATTTTGCTCATTCACCATTACCACTGGCATACCGCTAGATCCTTGGCCCCTATTTTGACTGAAACTTCTTGCACACCGCTACTTTACCGCTGAAAGTACCGCGGACTTCTTACTGTTTCTCTGCACCACTCGCAACCTTACCACTACCGCAGATATCATCGCTTGTCACCGCTTGCTCGACACTACATCTACAGGCTTTATTACTACGATGCTAGTACCGCTACCAACAACACTAGTTCCCGGTGCATCACTGCTGACCGCGGCAACTTACTGCTACTCTGACACTATATTTGTACATTGGTTTGACTTGAACTTGACCATACTAACAGGCATCCCCCTTTAGGGTCGAACACTCTTGTTTAACAAGTGAAGCAGACTAGATGGAGCGCAAGACCACACATACTAACTTAGGAGGTAGTTTATCTACAGCCCAGGTTAGGTTGTATCTTCACACCATACCGACTGCCGCACCACGTTCCACATACCGATGTCCTTCCATGTCCTTGCCGCATCCGCATAGCTCCATTTGGTGCGTAGCTTGTTTTATGTTCATTATCACTGATTCCACAGCAAGCCTTATTACATATTGCCTTGTGCTGCAGCCGCCTCGCGCTACGTTTACATACAGCGGTTACTGTACTTGAGCGCTACTGATCTCGCCTAATGCATTCTGAGTACATATGATTTAGGATATAAGCACCGCATACCCTGCATGATACAGCACCTTATTTTCACCATACTATAGGTAAGGATTAGTGTCTAGCTCTGGATCTACCCAGTAGTAGACTTAGTCTTTAAAGTTCCTTACCGCTCGTTAATTGATTTCGCTCATTTACTGTTACCACTGGCACACTGCTAGATTCTTGACCCCTGTTCTGACTGGACTTCACGCTCACTACTACTCTACCACTGAGAGTACCGCGGACATCTTTACTGTTTCTTTGCACCGCTCGCACTTTACCGCAACCACTGACTTTAACGCTCATTATCGCTCACTCAACGCTACACTTACAAGCATTATCTCAATCATGGTAGCACCGCTACATATGATGCTAGTTCTGGCAGCATCATCGCTGACTGCTTGGATTAGACTATACTAACAGGCATCCCCCTTTAGGGTCGAATGCTCTTGTTTAACAAGTGAAGCAGACTAGACAGAGCACAAGACCACACATACTAACTTAGAAGGTAGTTTATCTACAGCCCAGGTTAGGTTGTATCTTTACAACAGAAATCAAATCTCTATTTGGTGGAGCTTGTACATTTGAGATAGAAGGAAAATCTATTCTGAAACCTGACCTTCAGGGATCTTGATGAAGTGCTCAAGAGCTCCTGCATTGCGCAGCTCTTGTTCCCAAGCCTCGGCTTTATACGGGGTCAGTGGCGACAGCTTTCTGCGCTCTAGGACACTTTTGGGCACCATGTGTGGCTGCTCCACATCCTGAACAGATGTGGCAGGCATCGCGTTTTGGGGGTGGTACACCCTTCTTCATATTGCCAGCCCGTGCAGATTTGTTTCCCATCTTTTGTCCAAAGACCCTTGCAGATTCATTCCACAAAGGTTTCAAATTGTTTGTCCCAGGTTTGTGTGGCTGAGCACTCAACAGTTTGGTGGGGGTGCCTTCCAAGGCATACTGCACAGCAAGGTAACGGATCTGCAGTACCTGGAGGGCATGAGGTTCGTACCTTTTTGCTTGCCAACTCCTCGAACGGGGTGTGAGAACGCTTCTGTGATGGAGTGGGTAGCTGTGCTTGTCCCACATGTTGAGGATGCAGTAGGTTCTGGTTGGATGTTACAAAGCTCGCTGCTGCTTGCTGCAGTATTTGCAATGCATTTAAAGCAATAGCGATGTGAGGGGATGATGACCACCCAGGTGGCGTCATGAATGATTCAATGACCCATTGTGTGCAAAATGTGATGTTTGACATTGGTTTGGATGCGATATCCATGTATGATTCATTGAGTGATGCCAGTGATTGGCCAAGGCAAAAGGGAGGGTTCATTGTCGGCACATGATGGCTGACAGTCGAGACGAAGTCAATAAAACAAAAGGTTTTCAATTCCAAGGATATCGAGGTGAGTAAAGGATACAAGGAGACTAGTGAGTGCATTTAATAAATGAGTGAAATGAAACAATGCAGACCTGAATGGCTGCTGCGGTCTCTTTTTCTCTTTTCTCATTAAAAAATTCTTCTCTCACTTCAAAGATTAAGTCTTGATCAAGTTCCTCAAGACTCCAGCTTTGCGTTGACCCAATAGTTAAATGCCAATGATGATGCTGTTGAGATTGGTAGAGTAGTAGAGTTCTTTGTTTGAGAAAGTCTGAGGTGTGACGCCAGCGATGCAACTGTAGTGCATCAGAACTGTATGTGCATCGCTACTCGTTCTTCAGGCCAGTCATGAAGCCTCATCATTGTGAGCATGTGTGGGCTGCTTCATTGAACTCCTCCCATGACAGATTTTCATCTTTGATGATGGGCGCTGCTTTTGGGTCTTTCACAGCTGCAGCTGGGATCCAAGAGTGTAAGCCATCTGCAGATGGAAGCATGACCAAGGTGTCAGGTTCTGCTATTAAGTTAGATACTTTTGCGTCTTCTAATCCTCTGTTAGTGAAGTAATGGAGTTCACAGTAGTCACCTGCTTTCAGTTTGCGTGTTGCGTACTGAGTGGGAATGATGGTGGGGTCAGAAGGAACTTTTCCACGTACAAGAGGCGCATATTTTTTCTTATTCTTCTTCCTATCTTCTCGGTGTGCAGCTTCCATCAGCAAACTACAACTTCTCCCACAGACCTCACAGTGTCACAGACACCACAGAATCACCAGATCCCAGAACCACAGAGCCACAGTTCTCACAGTGTGCCACAGACTCACAAAATACCCAGTATTCCAGTGCCACAATGCCACAGAACTCACAGCATATATTTCATGAAGTCTTTTCTTTGGTTGAACATCAACACTAAGCTAAGCCTAAGTATTTACAAAATGTTCATCAAGTCTTTTTCTTTGGTTTAACTTCAAACACTAAACCTTAGTATGCATTAAAGCTTATTAATTCATTATTAGGACAAAAGTGCTAAGCCTATTGACTGAAACTTGTCATTCATCAAATTGTGACTTTTCGAGATGCAGAAAGATAGAGACTGAGACAAGTTTTTAACGTTTAGATAGGATTCTCAATGGTTTAGATTTCTAGATAGGCATTACATATGAATTATCACTCAATTTGAATCAAAAAACATATTGATATACAACTAATACAGACAAATGAGGATATCTATGGGTACCGCTAGGGTTAGGATGGTATCGCTATCATCAGGGAGGGTGTAGGGTATCGCTGCTCACTGTGCCTCGCCCGCCAATCCCACCAGTCCCGCTGTCATATACCATACTTCTAATCCCAGATCCAACCATATCCGATCAGATCCGATCGATTCCATTTCCGTCCGGTCCACAGATCCTGTCCGTACCACCCATCCGAATGTGCTCACTTCTCGCACCTTAACTCCCTTGTGTATATCTGCGTCTATCTCCTTTTGTCATTCCTCCTGTTTCTGGTATTCTGGCTGTTTATATTTCCGTCCTGTGTCACTGATCCGTTTCCTGTGTTCATTTCCGATTCATGCTTACTGATCCGCTGTGCATTAACTAATAGACTTCCGTTACACTTCGTACATAGCCCTCAGTCCCGGACTTGTTGATTATCCATCTTAGATACTTACAGTATATAAACCACTTGTAGATCTCCGTAGAACCTTAGTTCAAATATCATCTTAGATTCTGCTCATTCCGCTTCTTCTGGACTTGAGCCACCCTCTGCTCTAAAGTCACCTTCCGAGACTTAGGATTGATTCCTATAGTCTATATCTCCGACTCTATCTTCGGATAGTCTACCTCCATTAGTTTCTAGTTAGGAACTCATTCCGAAGCTAGCCTTAATCTTTGTTCTATCCTTACGTTCCAAATAACCTTCGGACGCCCGGATCCATCACGCAACTCCTTCCGGATCTTTGGACGAATAACTTCTCCCTGAAATAAGGGGCATTACTCGAGAAAGGGGCACAGTGCACGAACTGAGGCCAAAGCCCTTCGGATCTCTCTACCTTTGAGTACGGTCTTAACACCCGCCATCCACTACTCCTGAACTTCAATTGCAAAATATAATCTAAGCTTTGCCAATGTTGCAGATGTGCACTCGCAACAATTTGCAAAGTTTTGAGCATTCTGGCATTTGCATCTTCATATTTGCATCTTGAATCTCATATTTGCATTTTGTGTAATTTGTCATTTTTTTCATCTCAAATTATTTAGATTTCTATCTATTTCGTTCAGTACTTAGACATATATTGCTACCTATCTACCTCTAAATTGTCGATTTTCACTGGGTCTTAAGTTCAACTCCTGGCATTGACAAATAAAAATGTCAAAAGTGCGAATTTATAAAAATGCAAATTTATTTTACTAAATCAAGCTGTGTCACTGTGAGCCCTGTGGCACTGGGAGGTTCTGTGCAGAGCTGTACAGATGGGACCAAGCTAGGGAGCTTGGATACTGTACAGTGCTGTACAGCTCTGTACAGGCTGTTTTAGTTTACTGATGTCCTGTTCTTCTATGAGAAGTTGTTGACGTTGTTCCTCGTCATCCTCTTCTCTTTGGCGCATGTCTCTTTTTTTTTTTTTTGAATCCTTGTTTATTGTCCGTTGGGGCTAAGCCCTATGTTGGACATCTCCAACATGTATGTACCTTGGTATTTACTCTATATATCTTGTCTTGGTAGCGTCTTGACAATGGTTCCGGCGTGGGCAGGAACTGTGATGCCTGTGAGGAGGCAAGCGGTGTTACGAACTGGGGTGGCGTCACCAGCGACAGTGAAAAGACACAGACGGTCTGCTGGGAGCTTCTTACAATGCCCAAAAGAGGACAAGGTGAAAGTACAAGGAACGCGTTCTGAGTACGATCAAGGGTCTGGCCTCAAGAATAAGTCCAAGAGGTTCTTTACAAGAATAGAGACTAAGACTAAGGAGTGCTTAGACTTAGAGACGATTCAAGGACGACTTAGGTTGGGGACCTAAGCGAAGGAAGTTCCAGGTAAAACCCAGTAAGATTAAAGTAAGGAATCTACTACAAGTACACTGTGCTTATATAGGTAGATATGTGCGCACAGACCAGGTAACCCTGAGAATGTAACTGCATATCCTAATAAGGAAGGCATGTGTTGTACAGATGCATTGAGCATATGAGTCGAAGTCATGTGACATGATATACAAGTAAGGAAATAAAGGGAAAATGAATAGGGGCACGTACAACTGTAACATTACCCCCTTATTACATTGAAAGTCACCGACTTTCAAACATCTCTGTTGTCGTCATAGATGGGATCATAGTCGTCGTAGTTAGCGACGTCTTCATCAGCGGCACTTCCTCCTAACATATAAGCCGCTTCCTCTTCTGCTACAGTCCTTGCCCGTCGACCTTCTTTTTGTCATCGACGGTTAATAAGATACTGTTCCCACCTACGCAGTGCATCGTAAAATCCATCGTCCTTCCAGGTAAGCGTAAACGGAGGTTCCTCACGACGCTGAGGGCAGTAAACGGACAGATGGGTGGGAGCGTGGCGCAGACAGATTTGGCATTGATAGTCGGGACAATTCTTTTGCCGATGTCCAATGATGTCACAGAATCGGCATTTCATATTTTCATCAGTGTTAGAAGTGGACATGTGTAATGGTGATGGTGAAATGACGGGTTTAGGACTGATGGATCTAGCACGCTTCTTCCCTTTCTGTCGTGTCATGCGTTTTAGGGTGAAGGCATTGTCACGTCGAAGCTGTGCCTGCTGCTTGTTGGTTAGCCTGTACGCAGATGCGGGGAGGTCAGGAGTAGTCCCTCATTCAGCGACCGCAAGAAGTTCATTAGAGGAGGAGGGAGAGGTGGTGCCTAAGTCTTTTACTAAGACTGGTGAAACAGGATCCATTGGACCAAATAGTGACGGGATGGACATGGGAGGGTGGATGTGGAGGTCGCAAAGTCGAGGACCGAGTGCTATTAATTCAGCAACAGGAATCCCTAATCTTTTCACAGCTTCACACTGTTCTTCTGTACAGGGCTCGTATAGCCATGCAGGATGGTCATGAGAGACTATGATGGGAGGCGGTGAGGTCGGTTGTTCGATAGGAGATGGGGTTCAGGGAGAACAGAGGTCGGTTTGCGTTTGTTGTAGATCAGTGATGGCTTCTTCGACTAAGTTTCTGGCTGCTCTGGTTTCAGCGACTGATTGCTGGATGGTTTCGACGACCGCGTTGGTAAGCTGTCCAATCTCTTGGACAGCAGTGCATAAGCCAGCAAGGGCATCAATACTAGAATACATGCGCAAAGAAGAGGGTGCTGGAATAGGAAGTGGCATATCTTCCTGTGGAGAGGGAGGTTGAGCAACGCCTGCTCGACGTTCGGCCACGATGTGAATAGCTTCTTCAACATCGCTCTTAAAAGAACCGAGAAGTAACAACATAGCATAAGAGCGAATGCGTTTTTGAAGATGTAAGAAGCGTTGATGATATGTAGTGTCTGTGGTTTCGTTGGCTGTGGCTTCAATGAGGGTGGCAGTACGGATAATGTTGACGAGGAGGAGGGATGGGAAGGCACCTCTTTCTGTGAGGATTCTTTCAATTTCAAGGGTGTGTCCTTCACATAGAAGGGCGGCTTCGATGTAGGAAGTGTTGTCGATTTCGGTGGCAAGTGTTCCGTAGTTTTTAACATCAGAGTCGAGGTCATTGTTGGCAATGGTGACGGGAGTGATGTAAGCAGTGGGGAAAGACATTTCGATGATGGTAGTTGATCAAGTGCTTTGTGCGAGTTGATTGACTGAAGGATAATCAGAGGGCGTGCTGCTTCTTATAAGCATTCAAAATTCGAGCGGAGTTCTTTAGGTTCTTTTCTGGGAGCCATTCGTTATCTCCCGATGAGTATCCTTTCCAGGAAACGAGATAGCGTCGGCGAGTGCTGGTTCCTTTGTGAGAAAGAATCGCTTCTATTTCATATTCTTCTTCTTCTTCAACGATGTCAGGTGGTGGTTCAGGGAAGTTCGGACCGTGTACGTCCATTTCGCTATAGGATGATAAGACGGAAGCATGGAACATAGGGTGGATTTTCCACTGTGGAGGGAGTTTGAGCGTGAACGTGATGGGCGATAAGACATCGATGACCGGGAAGGGTCCGTATCGCTTTGGCGCAAGTTTCCTTGATGGGAGTTTGAGTCTAAGATTAGCGGCAGATAGCCAAACCTTATCTCCGATCTTCCATGGGATGTACTTATCTCCTCGGGATCGTTCAGCCATTGTTTGCATTGTGATATTATGGCAGGCGATTGCTTCTTCTCTTATCTTCTGCAGGGATCGTACTCGATCTTCTGCTGCGGGGACGGATGAGTCAGGGATAAGGTGAGGGATAGCACGTGGTTCGTATCCCATCATCAAATAGAAGGGTGATGCATTCCTTGCATCATGTTTTCGGTGGTTGTGGACGAATTCGGCGATTGGTAGGTGTTCTACCCAGTTTTCAGGGTTGTTGCGACAATAGATGCGTAGATATGTTTCAAGTTCTTGATTTAGCCTTTCAGTTTGACCATCAGTCTGTGGGTGATAAGCCGTGGATGGAGCGATGATGTAGTCGAGAAGTCGGGCAAGCTCCTTAGAGAAGCGAGATAGGAATTGTGGACCTCGATCTGAGATGACTTTGTCATGGAGTCCAAATCGTCGGTAGACGTGTTTCAAAAATAGTTTAGCAACGCCTTTGGAAGTGATGGTTTTCAAACAAGGGATAATAATTACCCCCTTTGTAAGGCCATGGTCTACCACGACCATGATACTATCAAAGCCTCCAGAGACAGGGAGGTCAGTGATAAGATCGACAGAGACCTGAGAAATGGGTTGAGTTGCGGAGGAGGGGATTGGGGCAAGTGGAGGTCGAACAGGGTGAGTATCGGCTTTCATTTGCTGACAAAGGGCACAACCCTCAATGTATCTCCAAATATAAGAGCCCATAGCGGGCCACCAAGCTTCTCGTTTGACGAGTTCTTCAGTTTTGAACCTGCTGGGATGTCCTGCGGTAGGATGATCATGATATCTTTTCAGGATATCGGAATGATGTGCCGGGGGAATATAGGCACGATTCTTAAAGTAGAGGACGTTCTCCTCAATCTTCCAGTCAGAGAGTGCCGATTTCATAGGAGGAAGGCACATGCCATTAAGGGCGTCGGATGCTGTTTTAAAGACAGGGTCGTCGAGGGGATCAGAGGATGACAATACATCCTTCAGGTCGGTGTCAATAAGACGAACGAATAGAGCGTCAGGGAGGAGGGTCTGGTCCTCGTTATCGTCTTTGCCAGAGTCGTAGTTGGGTCGGCGAGATAGTGCATCAGGTACTGCCAATTTAGTACCTGCAACATGATGCAGTTCAATGTCGTAAATAGACAAAATCAATTGCCAACGTGCTTGGCGACGGGTAAGTTTCTGTGCACTTCTAAAGTACAGAAGGTTCTTGTGGTCGGTGAATACCAGGACAGGGTGTGGGTTTCCTTCGAGATAATGATGCCATTCATTCAATGCCCAGATTACAGCAAGGAGTTCCCGATCAAAGATCTGGTAATTGCGTTCTGTGGGGTTCAAAGACTGTGAGAGATATGCACATGGGTGGTAAACGCCATTTTCATCAGTCTGCAAGAGGACTCCACCAGTTGCTACGAGCGAAGCGTCGGTAGCAATAGCAAATTGTCGGGAAGGATCAGGGTTACGGAGTACCGGTTGGGATGTAAAGCGTCGTTTCAGTTCTTCGAAGGTGTCCATGCATTCGGTTGACCAATCAAAGGCCTTATCTTTCTTTGTTAGATCAATAAGAGGTCGGGCGATGTCAGAATAGTGGGAAATGAACGTGCGGTAGAAGTTGCAAAAACCGAGGAATGACCGAACATCTTTTACAGATTTCGGGATTGGCCATTCGGAGATTCCCTTGGTCTTGGCGGTATCCATAGCAACTTGTCCGGGGCGAATTATCATTCTGAGGTATTCCACTTCTTCTGCATCAAAGGTGCATTTCTCCGGTTTTAAGAACAGATGTTCTTTTCATATCTTCATCAAAACCCGTCTGGTTCGTTCACGATGTTCTGCCATTGTTGTAGAGAAAATCAGGATATCGTCCATGTAGATAACCATCCATCCTTCGTTGATTTCCTGTTGGAAGGTGCGATTCATGTATGCTTGGAAAGTTGCCGGTGAATTGCAAAGGCCAAAGAACATGATGTTTGGTTCGAAGAGGCCGAACTCCGTAGTAAAAGCAGCTTTCCAACGGTCGTCGGGATGGATGCGAATATTGTTATAACCGGACCGGATATCCATTTTCGTAAAGAACTGTGCGTTATGAAGGCGTGTGACAAGGGAGATAGGGAGTGGGAGCGGATAGGCATTCTTGACTGTCCAATCATTGATGTAGCGATAATCTTGACAGGGACGCAATTCTCCACTCTTCTTTCCCACAAAGAAGAAACCACTGGCTTGGGGTGACTTCGATTCTGAGATAAAACCTTTCGCAACGTTTTCATCAATAAACGTTTTGACGGCAGCACGTTCTTTTTCTGATAGCGGGTAAACCTTAGACGTACGAGGGATGAAACCGGGTTTAGTATCAATCCGATGATCAATACCAGGGCGTTCGGGGGGTAGTTTGTTCAGTCCGTCATTAGCAAAGACGTCTGCAAAGTCGTGCAAATAGTCCGGGACCAATTCTTTGAAGGATTTCTTTTTCTTTTCCTTCTCATCCGTGGCAAATTCTTGAGCTTTGTTACTGTATTTCGGAAGGGAGATCGTGGAGTAATTGGGAAGTTGTTCGAGTAGGGAAGTTCCATCTTGTGTAAGAGGTGTATCCATGGATACTTCTTCAATGATCCTCATACTGACTCCATCGGTATCATATTCCACAAGGAATTCTCCATCTCCAAGCTCATAGGAGGAAATCTCTTGCACTTCTGGTGCGTGCCAGACATCTTGCATGGTGTTGAATTGGTCATCATCCTCTGTTGGGATCAATGAGGGCACGAGTTCTTCTTCATCAGGGATTTCTTCAATTGGAGCTGAAAGAGTTTTCGGGGGGACGTAGAACTTGGATAATTTCGGTACATTGGTATCTCGTCCTGGGATTTCTTCTTCTGCTTTTCTTTTTCCATACTTCTGTTCTTCTATTGGCCGTTGCTCGATAGGTTCTTGTCCGACCTGATACTCGGGTTCAGATTCATTCTTGCGCTTTTCTGCGCGGGGAATCGGTGATACTGGTCGTGGCAGTTGTACATGGGGAATGGGGTCGGTGGCACGCGGGGTTTGTACTTCCGGTTCAGGGTCTTTAGAAATCAAAGGAATTACGAGAGGTCTCGGAAGTCGGGAATATTGCCATTTCTTAGAATGGCAATTAAAGACTGGAGGTAATTCATTCTTCTTTCTATCCATATCCATATCAATTTCAATTTCATCTGATTTCATTGTTCGGGAAAGGACAAGTGTTTCGGCAGCCCAATCAATACTTGGATTCATTGCGCGTAACCACGGAATTCCCAGGAGGATTTGATCCCTTCTTCCTAGTTTGGTGATGTTGAACTTTCCATACATGGTTCGTTCATTGATTTTGACCACTAGGAGACAGTAGTGCGTGATTGGTCCTCCTTTGATAAGAGTTCCATCTGCCGTAGTAACTTGAAACGGTGTTTTGAGTTTTCGTTGTGTGATTTGATGGAGTTTCACAAACTCCTCGGAAATGAATGTTCCTGCCGCTCCTGAATCAATGACTGCGGTGGTGTTGACGGATTTTAGGCGAGTACGCGAGTGAAGGGTATAGGGACACGAAGTTCTTTTCTTTCACCTATAGCGCGTACAAGTCTTAGTAATACATTGGGAGAAACATACGTTGAATCTTTGTTTCTCCAAGTCAAAAATCCTCAACAATCCGCCTTACAGTTTCTTCATCATCTTCTTCTTCTTCTTTGACTTCGGTTTGTCGGAGCGGGGTCTTCTTCTTTCTGTCAGGACAGTTATGAATGCGATGTCCTGTCTTCTTGCATCCAAAGCATTGTCCTTTTTTCATGCATTCGGATCTCTCCGTATCGGAGATTTGATCTATGACTATTGCGTTGGAATCACGGTTTGGTATGTAACATGCATTTCCATAGTTCTTCTTTTTCTGTTGTGGAGCATGACATGCCCTCATGGCTTGAAGGCGATGATGGGAATTGTCAATGGAAACGCATTGCAGCACAATGTCTCAAAATACTTCTGAGACATCTCCTAGTGCGAAAAGCTTTGTAAGGATGCCCCAATTCAGGCCATCTTGGAAGAATTGGATCTTCGTTGCATTATTGGTGATATGAGCCTTGGCTGCAAGTGCCTCGAAATCAGCGATGTAAGTGTGAAGATCTCCACTTCCTTGTTTGAGATCCCTGAGTTTCGTGAGTGCGGTTCCTTTGGTATCCACTGCGTCGAAGGCTTCTTTGAAGCTTTTCATAAAATCCACCATTGTCCCATAACCCACTTTTTGTCCAGAGGTGTCGGTTGATTGAGCATGGTCAAGGAATTGTTCTTTCCAAGATTTGGCATTCCTTTCAGTCATAAAGGATGTTATGAAAATGATCTTCTGCTTGTCGGTAGTGTAAAGCTTTTCATTGATATCGAAGTGAAGATTACATGACTGGATAAATTCGCAGGAATTGTTGCGATCTCCATCAAAAGCTTTTGGCTGGCCGATCTTGTATTCGAATTCTTTGGTCACCATATTTGACGATTTGTTTGGTGAGTTATACTTTCTCAATGCCTACACGCGCTGTCTTGCTGTCCATTAGGGCTTTGTCTTGACAATCGGTTTAGTGTACGTGTACGCTAATCTGCTTATCTAAGCAATCAGGTTTCGGGGTCGAAGACTGGATAGTCGACGATCAAAATAGACTTTAATCTTTTGTTACGAACTGGGGTGGCGTCACCAGCGACAGTGAAAAGACACAGACGGTCTGCTGGGAGCTTCTTACAATGCCCAAAAGAGGACAAGGTGAAAGTACAAGGAACGCGTTCTGAGTACGATCAAGGGTCTGGCCTCAAGGATAAGTCCAAGAGGTTCTTTACAAGAATAGAGACTAAGACTAAGGAGTGCTTAGACTTAGAGACGATTCAAGGACGACTTAGGTTGGGGACCTAAGCGAAGGAAGTTCCAGGTAAAACCCAGTAAGATTAAAGTAAGGAATCTACTACAAGTACACTGTGCTTATATAGGTAGATATGTGCGCACAGACCAGGTAACCGTGAGAATGTAACTGTGTATCCTAATAAGGAAGGCATGTGTTGTACAGATGCGTTGAGCATATGAGTCGAAGTCATGTGACATGATATACAAGTAAGGAAATAAAGGGAAAATGAATAGGGGCACGTACAACTGTAACAAGCGGTTATGTTTGGGTTTGGTTTCATTCTATTATTCTCTCCTTTCCTCTTTTTCCTTGGGGGGGGTAACATCTCCGAAAGTCTGCTCGAAGTGTCTTGTATGTGCGATGTATTTCAGGGTCGCTCTCATTCCTTGAGTATCATTGAGCAAGTGCTTGATGTTGTATTTGCGCGGGCCTACTTCTAGACGCATGGCGTCTCTCTGTCTGGTGAAGGTGGGGCATACTAGTAGGAAATGATGTACTGTTTCCTCGTGCGCGTTGCAGTTTTCGCACTTGGCTGATTGGCTCTTCGATATCCGGTGTAGGTGCTTGTTGAGCACTATATGACCCGTTCTGAGCTGAAAGAGAAGCGAGCTGTGCTTCCTTGGTAACGATGCGGTTTTTGCGGCGAATTTGTTGGAAGGAGCTGACTGGTCTATGGTGCGCAGGGCGGTGAACCTTGGTGAGTTGTTTGCTATTTCCGTCGCCTCGTCCTTTATTCTGCGGTGGTATGTCTGTTTGATCGCTGACTTACTACGTGGCAGTTCCTTGGTTTCGCCATGTTTTGTTAGCAAGGATTTTGGGAGTTCGTTCGTTCCCGATGATTTCCCTATTGCTGCCTCTTTCGCCTGCTCGTCCGCTGCTTCATTGCCCGGGCGCATGTCTCTTAGATGGTATTGTCTAAGTGCCCAACGCTCCTTGGCTGCGTTGTTGCTAAGCGTCCATAGGGCCGCTAGAGAGCGGGCTGCTTGTTCGTTGGTAAGACCTTCGTCTACTAACTGCTGTCTAGCAGCTTGGTGTTCTTCAGTAGTATAGTCAGGCCTTTCTGCTTCGTTGGGGTCTTCCATACGTCTGAGATAACGTTCCGGAACACAAAAGACGTAGACTAAAGGCCAACGCTTAGAGAACTAGGTGTGCTGCGAGGTGGGCAGGAGCAAGAAGCCGCTGCGCCACCTCGCTTATCGCACGTAGACTAAAATCTTTGCTAACCTCGTGCCTCGGTTAGCTTAGATAACCATTTATGTTTCCTTGCACGCTGTCCCTCACCTTATGTTATCTATTTCCTAGACTCCGTCTTAGTTCCTCTATCATACTCCGCCTGTCAATTACCAATAATAAAACATGATACTGCTATGCCTGACCAAGTTTAGCAATACCGTCTTACTAAGGTTCAGGTGATTAGTCCATACCATACTAGTTATCGAATGAATGACCCGACGTGCAGCAATCTATGCGACCAGTACTCATTTAGAATCATAGCCTAGATAGTCTCTCTCACAAGCTATCTTCTGGAAAGGACCTGCCGTCTCGAGATGATAAGACGATAAAAAAATTTGATCGGAGTGTCTGAAACTTTGCGCTTCATATTTCTCTAAGCCCAGCGGGTAGTTTCTCCTTCGCGACTTCGGAGCACCTAATGTCCACAAAACTTGCCTTAGCTTACAACGATGTTGCAGAGAAAGGGGTGCTGGATGTCAGCCGCTCTCTCCGACTCAACTCATCGATCTCGCCAGGAATGAGAAGAAGGCATCGAGCATAGAGGCCCGGTGCTTGCTTTGTGCAGTCTTTTCTAAGAAAGATGTGCTTGTTACTCCTTCAAACGTTACAAGGCCACCGCTAGCACCTACAAAACTCGCAAAGAGAGTACACCCTTGTGGGTGCTCTGTGTAATCTGGTACAATACTTATAGTATAGTGTTATCCGATAATACATGTGGTCGAATACTCACCCTTCTAATTTACCAAGGCGATTTTTCACTGTCGTATTCATAGTCAATCTCATTGGAATTGGCTTTTGCGGATAGCTGGAAAATGGCCATACGCCGCAAAATATCCGGGTGCTTGGTTGCCGGTAATTTGAACGTTGCGGTTCTTGTACGCAACGAGATATTCGGACGTTGCTTGTATTTGTTCGTCAACACCCTTCTTCGC
>JABCPU010000763.1:0-27549 GCA_016800925.1 Suillus spraguei | reverse complement strand
CGAATGGCTCCCAGAAAAGAATTGAAGAACTCCGCTCGAATCCTAAATGCTTATAAGAAGCAACACGCCCTCTGATTATTCCCAGTTATTCAACCGCATTAGCACTTGATCAACTACCAACAATATCGAAATGTCTTTCCCCACTGCCTACATCACTCCCGTCACTGTCCGCCACAATGACTCCGATTCTGAAACTGAACAATACGGAAATCTCACCACCGAAATTGATAACACCTCTACATCGAAGCCGCCATCCTCTGCGAGGGACATGCCCTTGAAATCGAAAGAATTCTTACTGAACGAGGCGCTTTCCCCGCCTTACTCCTCGTTAACATCATCCGCACCGCAGCGCTTATCGAAGTCACCGCTAAAGATATTACAGAAGCCACATACCCAGCATCGCTTCTTACATCTTCAAAAACGCATTCGTGCTTACGCTATGTTGCTGTTTCCCGATTCTTTTAAAAATGATGTTGAAGAAGCTATTCATATCATTGCCGAACGTCGAGCAGGCATTGCTCGACCTCCCTCTCCGCAGGAAGATACGCCACTTCCTATTCCAGCACCCTCATCTTCGCGTGTTTATTCTAGTCTTGACGCCTTTACTGGCCTATACACTGCTGTGCAAGAAATTGGACAACTCACCAACACAGTCGTCGACACCATCCAGCGATTGGTCACTGAAACTAGAGCGGCCAGACACCTAGTAGAAGGAGCCATCACTGACTTACGACAAACGCAAGCTGATCTTGCATCTCCCCGAACTCCTTCCCCTATCGCACAACCAATCTCATCACCTCTCGTTACGACTTCTCTTGACTGTCCCGATTGGTTGTATGAACCCTGCACTAAGGAGCAGTGTGAGGCCGCTAAACTACTAGGTATTCCTGCTACCGAGTTGGTAACACTCGGCCCTCGACTCCATGATCTTCACATACATCCTCCAATGTCTATCCCGGCATCGTTCGGTCCAATGGACCCCGTCTCGCCAGTCTTAGTAAAAGACTTTGGCAAAACCTCTCCTTCTTCCTCTGAAGAACTCCTTGCGGCTGCCGAACGAGCAGTCACCCCGGACCTCCCCACATTGGCATATACATTATCCCCTGCTCAGCAAGCGCAACTTAAGCGAGCCAATACTCTTGCCTTAAAACATATGAAGAAGAATAAGGGAAAGAAGCGCGCCAGGTCCACTAGCCCTACGCCCATCATTTCTCCGTCTCCCCTAAGCAGAGTCCATTCCAACCCTGATGAGAATATGAAGTGCCGCATCTGTGGGTTGTTAGGACATCGTCAAAAGAATTGTGCGGAATATCAGTGCAAGGTTTGCAGATATTGGTCGCCTACCCACTTATCCCTTTACTGTCCTCACCGAGTTGGACCTCCTCCTTTCGAGTTAACCTGGAAGGATGAAGGATTCTATGACGCACTTCGTACTTGGGAGAAACAGCTCGACGATGAACATATTCAGGCAGAGAAGAAGAGGGACTCTAAACGCCATGCTGGTCTTGAAGAAGCCAAGTATATGATGAGCGGATCATTTGCTGATGAAGACTACGAGTTCAGCGATGATCCCGTTTACTATGCGAACCAAGATGAGTAAAAGTCGGTGACTTTACGTGTAAAGAGGGGGTAATGTTACAATCGTACGTGCCCCTATTCATTTTCTACTTCATTTACCTTGTATATTACGTAACATGACTCTGACTCATATGCTCAACGCATCTGTACTATAGTTGCCTTCCTCCTTTGGATACGCACTTACGTTCTCACGCCTCTCTTGGTCTGTGCGCACATATTGGCCTATTTAAGCACAGTGTACTTGTAGTAGATTCGCTACTTTAATCTTACTGGGTTTTACCTGGAATCTCCTTCGCTTAGGTCTCCAACCTAAGTCGTCTTGAATCGTCTCTAAGTCTAAGCACTCCTTAGCCTTAGTCTCTATTCCTGCAGATACCTCTTAGACTTGTCTTTGAGGCTGAACCTTTGATCGTACTCGGAACGCGTTCCTTGTACTTTCACCTTGTCCTCTTCTGGACATTGTAAGAACTCCCAGCAGACCGTCTGTGTCTTTTCACTGTCGCTGGTGACGCCACCCCAGTTCGTAACACTGCGCTTGTCCATCTTGGGGGCACCATCTGGATGTGAGGTGAGTATACGTTATTTATACTTGGTATCTCACTCACCACTTTTTTTCACTCAGTTTCATACAGGGCCACACAGGGAGCTGTGGTGCCGACCCAACCCACTGACAGTTACTTTTCTTACTCAGCCACAAAGTTTTTTTTCCTCAATGAATCCAGTCATATTCACAACCAAGCAATACCAATCAGCAAGTGAGTAGTACAAATACCTCATTTTTTGCACTTGAACTGACACTGTACCTCTTCAACATGAAGCATGGCGCCTCTGATGTTAGATGCCCCTACAACCAGCCAGTACAAATGCTCTGCCACCCATGTTTTATGATGGAGCAATTCATCAAGGCCATACATTTGGTACAAAGCGGTGACATGCACCAAACTGGTCTGGTGCATGGCTGACTAAGCACTACTGCAGCTGACAAATAGTACCAGGACTATAATAGCTTAGTGTTCCTCTATTCAGTAATCAATCCATGACGCAGAATCGAAAGTTTCTTTTTGCTCATAAAAGTTTGCTTATTATTTCTAATTCATTTTTCATGGGTGTGTTTATGTATGTTTGGCTACAGAAACTACTTCATAAGATTCCCACAGATGTCAGGTGACCCCAGCAAAATAATTACATAGAGTTACCCTGCAGAGAAACTCATGAAACACATTATGATTCACTCATGTCATTTCTATGCATCTACCAAAAAAAAAAGTGCAGATTTATGCTTCAAATATTACATAATTGATATTCCTCCTAGGATAGCCACTAATAGTCACCTGATCTCAAATTTATGCATAGCCATCGATATCCCACATGACTTCTTCTCACACCCTTGAGCATATTACAAATCAACTATGACAATATTCAATAAATAGGGTAGGTCAGTACCCCTACAAAATGTGGGAAAACAGTAGCATAGCCATTCATTTTGTCTATATAAGACCCACCTTTTTGTCAATAAGAGAGAGATTTTTCTCCCCCTCAGAAATATAAATGAGAGTGAAGTGTGACCAGCTGTATCAGTACACTGTCAAGAACATTGTCAACAACAGTAAGATTGGAAGTCTACTCTGTGAGATAGCACTACCTTGAGCTCACTGTGGTCAACAACTAGCAAGACCCTGAGCTCACTGTGTCTGACAACCAGCAAGACAACAAATTTTTTTCTTTAACAAATTCATTCTAGTTTCTTTCATCATCTTTCTCTCTGTTTTTCTTTCTCTGTTGTCTGTTTCCTTGCTTCTGTTTCTTTTGAATCTTTCTCTTTTCTTCTTTTTCTTTGATTACTGGTCTCTCTCTCTCTTTCAAAGTTTGCTGGTGCTAAGTGTCCTTGTGTTTCTGATATTTGTGTTGTCTCTTTAGTCCATCTAAGGCCAGAGTAGCTTAGTGGGAGAGACTTCAGAAGTTGATAGCAACACTCTATCTTGCACATCTGAGTAGCGATACTGAGTTAAGGTCTTCACTGACTGATAGACTCTAGTTATTGAAAGGGGACTTGGTATTGAAATCCAAGGACGTCCATTCCTGTTATCTGCTTAATACTCATAGTGAGTTCCTTGGCAGCAGGTTCAATAGTAAGCTAGAAGATCTCTGAAGTAGTGACTAGTCTTGACCAGGGATCCTACCTGCTTGTCTGAGAAGGTGATTGCTGTAACTTCCCACAAATTTTGGTAGCACAATTGTTAGTTTGTTCGACTTCTGTGTTTTTCTTTGAAGTTTAGTTGTTTCAAGAATCTTTGTCATTGTCCAAGAGTTTGCTGATCTCACAGAATTGACTCATTTGCTAAATGTAGGCTGGGGAACATAAACAGCCACCCATGTACAACCACGTTATCAGTCATTGGTATTTGTCTGAATCACTGACCGTGGAGATGTTTGGTTTTATAGGTCTTTATCTATAGATCATTTATCTAAGAAGACAGCGGTCATGGTAAGTTTTTTTTATGATATCACCAAAGTGCTTGCTCACCATTGCATTTCACACAGTTCCCCCATCATCACCAAAACCATATGGATGGCCTTACCATTGTAACAAACATATTGGCACTGGGCTTAAAACCCCATCTTTTGACACTTGTCTCACATCTATAGGAGTTACCACTTGTCCATGGCCGTCTTACCCCTTTAGCATTACCAGTGGCATCCCATGCTTACCGCACACCGTACCGACTACTGCACCACGTTCCACATACCGATGTCCTCCATGTCCTTGCTGCTGAAACAAAGAAACTAGCACTGGCCTAAGTATAAGCGCAGCATTAATCCTACTAAAGGCGCGAGTGAGATGTTTGACCCAAGAGGACTGCAAATAGAAGCAATTCCTTCTAAGTTAGTGCAAAGGAAACAATGAAGTACTAATATGGCAACGAGGATTCCGATTTCCGAGGTTAGCAGCGGTAGCGGTATATCGGTGGTACTAGCGCGGTGTCAGCGGTACACGTGTGGTAATGATAGCTGCAACGGTTAGCTAGCAAGAGCAAGAACAAAGTTACTTGGGTGAGATGAAAATGTTATAACTACCGGCGGTGCGGTAGTGGTAGCGGCAACTTCTGTATGAGTGGGAATGCAGGTGAGAGAGAAAATGACCCAGCAAGATCACTGGCTGTGGTCCGGTTACGAGTAGTGAAGTCGAAAGTCGTGCAGTACTTCGAGCGGTAAAGTTACCAGTGGTTTGATCAATGAGCGAAGTTCGAACGGAGAAGAGTTCAAAGGCAAATAGATTGCAACTAGCGAGCGTTTCAGATACTAAGTCCTAGTGAAGGGATGTAACAGGAAGTAAAAGTAATGGTATGTATGTTCAGTCCTTTTTAACATATGTGAGCATGTACGAGATAGCTATGCGAGTCCGGTAGCAAGAAAGAAAATAAACAGGGTACTTAATTATGAGGCGCACAGCGTGCAGCAGCCCCTTGAGATGTAAGGTAAATCCTGCCATAGGTTTAGTAATGGTGGAAGTGAGGTAACTATGCACCAATGGATTCTAGACAGAATAGGACAGAACATGAGGGCATCGGCGAGAGGATCCAGTAAGGGTTCACAGGAGAAGGACAGTTCTGCCTTAGCGGAGCGAAAAGGCTATTTCGTCACTATAAGGAAATCCTTCGGTTGCCACCACAGACATTAATGAGATGCTTGTCGAAAACAGGGTTTTGACGGTCAGTGTGACTTTTCTTGCTACACCGCATCCGCATAGCTCCATTTGGTGCATCGTTTGTTTTATGTTCATTATCACTGATTCCACAGCAAGTGTCATATACCATACTTCTAATCTCAGATCTGATCATATCCGTCCAGATCCGATCATTTCCATATCCGTCCGGTCCACAGATCCTGTCCGGACCACCCTCCGAATGTACTCACTTCTCGCACCTTAACTCCCTGGTGAACATCTGCGTCTATCTCCTTTCGTCATTTCTCCTACTACCGGTACTCCGGCTGTTTATATTTCCGTCCTGTGTTACTGATCCGTTTCCTGTGTTCATTTCCGATTCATGCTTACTGATCCGCTGTGCAATAACTAATAGACTTCCGTTACACTTCGTACATAGCCCTCGGTCCCGGACTTGCTAATTATCCGTCTTAGAAACTTACTGTATATAAACCACTTGTAGATCTCAGTAGAACCTTAGTTCGAATATCATCTTAGATTCTACTCATTCTGCCTCCTCCGGACTTAAGCCACTCTCCGCTTTAAGTCACCTTCCGAGACTTAGGATTGACTCCTATAGTCTATACCTCCGACTCTATCTTCGGATAGTCCATCTCCGTTAGTTTCTAGTTAGGAACTCGTTCCGAAACTAGCCTTAATCCCTGTCCTCTCCTTACGTTCCGAATTACCTTCGGACGTGTTACATCTGACACCTTCGGACACCCGGATCCGTCGCGCAACCCCTTCCGGGTCTTCGGACGAATAACTCCTCCCTGAAATAAGGGGCATTACTCGAGAAAGGGGCACAGTGTACGAACTGAGGCCAAAGCCCTTCGGATCTCTCTACCCTTGAGTACAGTCTTAACAGTATATTCGAACTCAAACCTTTCCGAGTAACTTAGCAACCATCCCATATCATGCCTCCCCGTAAAGCTCAAAACACACTCCGAGGAGCCGGACTTGGTCCGATCCAACGAGACCCCACACCCATCGTCCAAACATTTACCAGTTTCTCTCAACGCCGCGCAAGCATGAGCGACATAGGTCAGAGTATCTCCGCCCGTCAAGTCAGACCGGATCCGATAACACCAACTCGGAACCCGGATAACCCAGACCCCAATTTGCGCCCGACCATTCGCTTTGATGATGAGCTGCGCAGTAATCTACCAGATGATGAAGTTGATGATCCGGACAACGAGGACCTGGATGACGAAGAAGATAAAATCCACCTAAACCCTCAGGACCGGGTCCTAGCCCAACTATCCGTAGCCATTAACCACCTCGCTCGCAGTAGCCGTCGCACCCCCACCTCGGATGATAGCAAAGTCAAAGTCCGTGAGCCAGATACCTTCGATGGGTCCGAACCTCGCAAGCTCCGGGCATTCTTCGTCCAATGTGAGCTCAACTTCCAGAGCAAACCTAGCGCTTTCCGTTCCGGACGCGCTAAAGTAAATTTCGCCCAATCCTACCTTAAGGGTATGGCTCTCGAGTGGTTTGAGCCGGACCTCCTTTCGGACGGATATAGCAACCGTCCGGATTGGATGGATGACTACTCCGAGTTCATGCTCGAGCTCCAAACCAATTTCGGACCACACGATCCCTCCGGAGACGCAGAAATGCAGTTAGAACAACTCCACATGCGTGACGGACAACGCATCAACAAGTACGTTGTAGAATTCCAGCGACTTGCCTCCCAAGTACGCGAATGGGGAGACGGAGCCCTACGACGCCAATTCTACAATGGACTTCCGGCCCGAATCAAAGATGAGATTAGTCGCATGGGTAAGCCCACTACCCTTTCGGAGTTCAAGACTCTCGCCCAGACCATCGATGCCCGTTACTGGGAACGGAGGGGCGAAGTCACCCGAGAGAGTAGAACCACCTCTTCCAATCCTCCCAGGCAGTCAACATCCGACCGGACGAACTCCAACACATCCGGATCCGATACGCCCAAATTCAATAAACCCACATACTCCACAGCATCCTCTACCCCGAAAGTTTCGGATCTTCCTAGTGTTGTTGGTACAGACGGAAAGCTAACCACCCAGGAGCGTCAGAGACGTTTTGACAAAAAGCTCTGTATGTTCTGCGGCGGACCTGGTCACACTGCCCGGGAATGCACCAAATCCACTTCGCGCGCTGCCAAAGGCCGCGCCGCTGTGCTCGCTCCGGAAACGGAACCGGAAGCCTCGGATGAGGCAAAAAATTAGTCCGTGACCCTCCTGACTCCGTACGGGATGAGGGTCACGTTGGCCCAACCCGTGCAATGGAACTACGACTCAATGCTGTAACTCTTCCTGATCCGAACTCTCTGTGTCCATATGTCTCTCTTCCATCTTTCTCCAATATATCTGACTTTCCGGCCCTCATAGACTGTGGTTCCTCCCACTGCTTCATAGACACTGATTTCGTCCGAGAACATAAAATTCCTACCTATCAGATTCCTCCGCTTCCACTCCGTTTATTTGATGGTACATGCAATAACAATATTGTCGAAGCCATAAACTTATCCGTCCGATTCTCCTCCGGTGTAATCACTTCCGACACGTTCTACGTCACCCCTTTGGATTCCTCATGTTATATCGTTCTCGGATATAGCTGGCTCACCCGACACAATCCGTTGATTGACTGGGTATTGGGCAGCATCGAGTTCCGAACTACTGAACAAGGAGTGCCATTAACCCCATCCGCATCATCGCTGCCTCCGGACACACCGACCATGGCAGGAAAATCCAATCCGACACCTCTGTTACCTTCGGGTATTCCACCCAAGGAAAATTCCTCCCCTCCAAAATCTCCGTCGCATCAGAGCATCCCATCTGTGGCGGAGGCTCCGCCTCTGACCAAATCCGAACCCTCCGCTGGTACCCCAGTCCCTAACATATCGTTGATAAACGCAGTGGCCTTTTGCCGTGCCTGCAAGTTAGAAGGATCCACTCAGTTCAGCATCTACCTCCGTCCCTCCGAAGTAAACCTTCGATCCGCATCCGTATCATCCGATCCTCCAGACCTCTCCAGAATCCCTTCCGACTACCACGAATTTGCGGATGTCTTCGACAAAGGCAAAGCCGGACAACTTCCCCCACATCGACCCTACGACCTCAAGATTGAGTTGGAAGAAGGGGCTAGTCCGCCTCTCGGAACCATATACTCTCTTTCTCCGGTAGAGCTTGAGGCCCTTCGGAAGTTCCTTGACGAAAACATCTCGTCCGGACTTCTCCGCTCCTCATCTTCTCCCCACGGAGCCCCCGTCCTATTTGTCAAAAAGAAGGATGGATCCCTCCGCCTTTGTGTGGATTTCCGCGGCCTTAACCACATCACCAAGAAAGACCGATATCCGTTACCCCTCATTGCCGACCTTCTTGACTCCCCGAGCCGCGCTAAGGTATATACCAAAATTGATCTCCGATCTGCATATCACCTCGTCCGGATAGCAGAAGGAGACGAGTGGAAGACTTCCTTCCGTACGCGCTATGGCTCCTATGAATGGTTGGTGATGCCGGAAGGCCTCACGAATGCTCCGGCAGCTTTCCAGCGCTTTGTCAATAGCGTGTTTGCCGATATGCTGGACGTATGTGTTGTTGTATATCTGGATGACATCCTTATCTATTCCCAAGACCTTGCAAGTCATAAGGAACATGTCCGAGAAGTTTTACGACGTCTCCGTAAACACCGACTATATGCCAAACCCGAGAAATGCGAATTCCACTCCTCCTCCGTCGAGTATCTTGGTTACCTCCTATCTCCGGATGGCTTGACGATGTCGTCCGAGAAAATCCAGTCCATCATAGACTGGCCAGAGCCTCGGAAAGTCAAGGACATCCAATCTTTCCTCGGATTCGCCAATTTCTATCGTCGCTTCATCTTCAACTACTCGGATATCGTGGTTCCCCTTACTCGACTCACTCGCAAGGGCGTCACTTGGGACTTTTCCGAGGAATGCCGGAAATCATTTAACGCACTCAAGAAAGCCTTCATGTCCGCTCCGGTGCTTACGCATTGGATTCCGAATGTTCCTATAGTTGTGGAAACTGATGCCTCGGATTATGCTATCGCTGGAATACTATCCATTGTGTGCCCAGACTCGGAACTTCGTCCGGTGGCTTTTTACTCCCGGACACTGTCCGGTGCAGAACTCAACTATGACGTCCATGATAAGGAACTACTAGCCATCTATGCTGCGTTCCGAACCTGGCGCCATTACCTAGAAGGCTCGTCCGAGCCTATAGATGTTGTCACAGACCACAAGAACCTTGAGTATTTCTCTACCACCAAACTGCTATCCCGTCGTCAGGCCCGCTGGTCCGAGTTCCTTCATCAGTTCAACCTCGTTATCCGTTACCGTCCTGGAAGACTCGGAGTCAAGCCAGATTCCCTCACTAGACGATGGGACGTCTACCCTAAAGAGGGGGATAAGGACTACGCTCAGATTAACCCTCACAACCTCCGCCCAATATTTGCTTCGGAACAATTAGCTTCATCCCTACGAGCTTCCATTTTAGCAACTCCGGTCCTAAGAGCAGCTGTTCTTATGGACACCGAACACCTCCGGAAAGACATTCTGATAGCACTTCCTAATGACCCCATTGCACAAACACATTTTCCGGTTCCCTCAGATCCGAGATGGCAATAGACGATGGTGGATTCCTTTGTTGTGACAACCGCATCTACGTTCCGGATACCAATGATCTACGACTTCGCATCCTCCGGAATTGCCATGACCACCCCCTATCCGGACATTTCGGACAGAATCGCACTCTCGAGCTCATCCGACGCAACTATACCTGGCCCGGAGTACGGGCCTTTGTCAAAGAGTATGTCAGATCCTGCACATCCTGCGCCCGAGCCAAAGTTCCGAGACATAAGCCCTACGGTTTACTCAAGCAACTTCCCGTCCCAGAAAAACCATGGAATTCCATCTCTATGGATTTCATTGAACAACTTCCGGACTCATCCGGCTTTACAGCCATCCTCGTCATCATAGATCGTTTATCCAAGCAAGCCATATTCGTCCCGACCCACGACACCATCACTTCTCCTGATCTCGCCCGCCTATTTCTCCTCCATGTCTTCTCTAAGCATGGAGTCCCGTCCCATGTAACCTCGGATCGAGGAACAGAGTTTGTATCCCACTTCTTCCGTTCCCTAGGAAAGGCATTGGACATGGTCCTACACTTCACATCCGGATATCATCCCGAAGGGGACGGACAAACAGAACGTGCCAACCAAACGCTGGAACAGTACCTCCGGATCTACTGCAACTATCAGCAGGACAACTGGTCCGAGCTGCTGCCCCTCGCAGAGTTTGCATACAATAACGCTCCGAGTGCCACTACCGGAGTTTCACCTTTCTTCGCCAATAAAGGTTATCATCCGAACATTTCCATCCATCCGGAATGCGACCTATCCTCCATCCGTGCCCAGGAATATGCCCTAGACCTTAACAAACTTCACCAGTTCCTCCGAGATGAGATGTCCGAAGCTCAGAAACGCTATCAAGGACCCGCGGACGCTAAAAGACAGCCTGCTCCAGACTTCCGGATTGGAGAACAAGTCTTCGTCAAAGCCAAGTACTTCCGCTCCACCCGTCCGTCGAAGAAACTTTCGGAAAAGAATTTGGGACCATTCGAAATTATATCCCGCCCAGGTACTCATTCTTTCGCCATCCGACTTCCGGATTCTATGCGTTCCGTACATCCTGTTTTCCATGTCTCGCAGTTAGAGCCAGCAGTTCCGAACACCATTCCCAATCGCATCCAGCCTCCTCCGCCACCAGTCGAAGTCGACGGAGAACCAGAGTACGAGATATCCGAAATCCTGGACTCTAAACTGGACCGTCGTAGGCACCACTGTCAACTTCTATACCTCGTCCGTTGGTCCGGATACGAGGGAACGGACGAAGAAACTTCCTGGCTGCTGGCCACAGAACTCGGAAACGCATCAGATCTCGTAGCGGATTTCCACGCAGCATATCCGGACAAGCCTGGTCCCATTGCTTGAAAAGTACATAACGAAATATAAGTACAGTGAGGGCAGTAGCGGAAATCCGGATCCGGACTAAGCACCAGTCTCCATTTCACCTCCGGCACCCCCAGTCTCCTCCCCAGTCCCATCCGCCATCTCTTCCCCAGCTCCATCCACCATCTCCCCTCCATTCTCATCCGCCACCTCTTCCCCAATCTCCTCACCAGCGCCATCCTTGTCGGATCCGGCAGAAACGGAAAGCCTAAATCCGGTCCGGATTTCCTCGATGAGCAGGGCCTGGAATTCCCTCTGTTGCTGGAGGAAGGCCTCCATGGTGGAGCTCATCCGCTCCATGGCAATCCGACTCCCTTCCGCCGCCGCAATACCATCTTGGAGAAGTCCGTTGGTCCGCGCCAACTCAGCAATGATGCCATTAGCAGCGGCCACCCAAGCCTGATCATCGTACTCCACAAAATCCTCATCCGTACCTTCGATAGTGACTGGATTAGAGAAGACATCCGCGTCCGCCACATCCGGAGTAGGACTCCTCTGACGGCGCTTGCCTTTGCCCTTCGGAGACGGAGTACCAGCAGGACGCTGCCTCTTCCGGCCCTTAGGCCCCTTAACAATCCGGGCCTTCCAGGACAAGTGGCCTTGTCCTTCCGGCAGACGTCACAGGACTTAATCTACGAAACGTCGAAATCAGCAGATCCGAAGTTTTTCGGACGACTCACCATGGCATTCTTCTCAGCATCATCCCACTGGCACATCCGGCCCTTAGTGACGCAACGAGAGCAGTACCCATCCTTTGCCCCAGATGCAGGAGCAGCCTTGGCCTTTACCAACCCATTAATATCGGATCCGGAAGAGTCCACAGCACTCACCCGAGCCTCAATCAGTGCTCTCCGCCTCTTCTCCTCCATCTCCCTCCGGATCTCCGCCAACTCAATCTGCTTCAACTCCTCCTGCCTTTTCCGCTCCTCGCCTCTTTCCGCTTCCATTCCGCCTCGGCTTCCGCTGCAGCCTTAGCAGCCGCCAGTTGCTGCTCCAGATCCGCCACAAGGTCAGCAGCAGACTTAGGGGCATCGGATTTCTTTCCAGACATGTTAGGAGACAAGTTTTGTTAACAAGGATATGAAGTGGGGGTAGGAATCATTTCGGACGTCTGACGTCCGTATATCTGTTGGATTACAGACTCAGCACTACAACCATCAAACTTCCCCATCGTCTCGCATTAATCTTGTCCGATCCGGATCGACGCTTCTTGTGCCTCAGGGGTTCGGCCCTAAGGGGGGGATACTGTCATATACCATACTTCTAATCTCAGATCCGATCATATCCGTCCAGATCCGATCGTTTCCATATCCGTCCAGTCCACAGATCCTGTCCGGACCACCCTCCGAATGTACTCACTTCTCGCACCTTAACTCCCTGGTGAACATCTGCGTCTATCTCCTTTCGTCATTTCTCCTACTACCGGTACTCCGGCTGTTTATATTTCCGTCCTGTGTTACTGATCCGTTTCCTGTGTTCATTTCCGATTCGTGCTTACTGATCGCTGTGCAATAACTAATAGACTTCCGTTACACTTCGTACATAGCCCTCGGTCCCGGACTTGCTAATTATCCGTCTTAGATACTTACTGTATATAAACCACTTGTAGATCTCTGTAGAACCTTAGTTCGAATATCATCTTAGATTCTACTCATTCTGCCTCCTCCGGACTTAAGCCACTCTCCGCTTAAAGTCACCTTCCGAGACTTAGGATTGATCCTATAGTCTATACCTCCGACTCTATCTTCGGATAGTCCATCTCGTTAGTTTCTAGTTAGGAACTCGTTCCGAAACTAGCCTTAATCCTGTCCTCTCCTTACGTTCCGAATTACCTTCGGACGTGTTATATCCGACACCTTCGGACACCCGGATCCGTCGCGCAAACCCTTCCGGGTCTTCGGACGAATAACTCCTCCCTGAAATAAGGGGCATTACTCGAGAAAGGGGCACAGTGTACGAACTGAGGCCAAAAGCCCTTCGGATCTCTCTACCCTTGAGTACAGTCTTAAACCAGGCAAGCCTTATTACATGTTGCCTCGCCGCCTATGTTTACTTATGGTGGTTACTACACTCGAGCGCTACTGATCTTGCCTAGAGTATTCCGAGTACATACAATTTAGGATAAAAGCACCGCGTACCCCACACGATACAGTACCTGATTTTACACCATTGCACGTACTATAGGTCAGGATTATTGTCTAGCTCTGGATCTACCCAGTAGTGGACTTGGTCTTTAAAGTTCCTTATCGCTCATTAATCTATCACGCTCGTTCTCCATTACACTGGACTTTTGACTGTTATTTTGACTGAACTTCTCATGCACTGCTACTTTACCGCTGAAAGTACCCAGCTTTCTTTACTGTTTCTTCGCACCGCTTGCAACCTTACTGCTACGCTGATATCATTGCTCGACATCGCTCGCTCGACGCAACTGTTGCTGACTATATCTCGACCACGGTAGCACCGCTACACACGACACTAGTTCCGGCGGCATTGTCGCTGACCGCGGCAACTTACCGCTGACCATGATGCTTCATTCGCACATAAGTTTGACTCGAACTTGACCATACTAATAGGCATCCCCCTTTAGGGTCGAACGCTCTTGTTCTCACAAGTGAAGCAGACTAGACGGAGCGCAAGACTCACATACTAACTTAGGAGGTAGTTTATCTACAGCCCAGGTTAGGTTGTATCTTTACACCATCCTGAAGATGAGCTATGCCCGATCCATACACAAAAAGGTACTGTGAAATGGCCTACATTCTCCTCTTTAATTTTACTCATGAATTGTGCAGTCTCTCATAGCCCAGAAGACCACTCTCTGGCCAAAGGGGAGGACACCTCCTCAGAATTTTCTATTGATGATATTTGGATTGGCCCTGAGGCGACTGCTGCTGCTGACAACAGTCTCAATAATTCCTCTTCTGAAAATGGGGAAGAGTCTAGCATGAGTGGCACTGAAACACTCGCAGACCTCAACCCTGCTCTTGAATTTAACTGGTTTGCGACCACTAGTCATTGCGGTGTGGGGCCATACAGTGAAATGTAAGCTGCTTTTATTGCTTTTGATCTGAACCACATCTAACTATTCATAGATCTACTGCCCACGTAGTTTGTACCCCAGGCACATCTGTCCATTACTTCACCACACTCAGTGAAGAAAGGATCATTTCAGGCTTGCTTTGGCGATGTGGTGTGGTGAGGTGGTCTAATGTACTATTTGTCACTGCAAACTTAAAATATTATGGGGTGTCCCCAATGAAAAGGTTCTGCGGTGTAAAGATACAATCTAGCCTGGGCTGTAGATAAACCACGGCCTGAGCTAGTATGCGAGTCTTGCGCTCTACCTAGTCTGCTTCACTTGCAAAGGCAAGAACGTTCAACCCTAAAGGGAATGCTAAGTTAGTATAGTTTGATATTGCCCAACCTGTGGTGCGAGAATGCCGTCGGAGGTAGCGAGATGCTAGCGGTAATACTCTGGTCCGTGGGAAACTTGCGGTAAAACTAGCGGTAAGCATGGGAATGCGGTAGACAAGTGGTAGCATGAACGGTAAAACTACGGTAGTACGAGTGGTAAAACTGCGGTAGTACGAGCGGTAAAACTGCGGTAAGCGTGGGAACTTCTGCGGTAAAACAAGCGGTAGTATAGCGATGAAGCGTGAGAAAGCGCTAGCACTAGCGGTGAAGCACGGGAAAGCGGTAAAGAGCGGTGGTGCGTGCAGCAGTAAAGCAGTTCTTAGAGACAGTAACTTCGGTAAAGGACTTTATTTCGTAGTGACAGTAGTGGTGACTATTCCTAAGTACTGTGTGTACTATAGGAGGGAAGTGTGGAAAGAGTACGGGTACCTAGGAATTTTATACTAAGGAATAGCTATGGAAATGGAAGGGATAGGATTAACATGCAGCAGACATGTAATAAGACTGCACTACAGTTTACAAAACATCACGTACCAGCAAGACTGGATGGACATAGGATGGACAGTAAATCTTGCTTGAGGATGCCAAATGGGTTCGCGGAGATTGCCGAAGATCACTGCTTTGCGGGAAAGTTGCCATAGTACAGCCGCTAAGCTGCAATGAGGCTTCTGGAGTGCGGAACAATACTTCAGATAGGGGTAACACATGGTAAAGTGTCATGGCAAGGGACGGTGAAGCCGAAAGGTAAGGATAATGATAGCCATGTGACACCTATACAAAAATGTGCTGTTTCAAGCTCAGCGTGAGTTTGTTCGTCACATCCCATGGCAACTTTAAATGCTGACTGTCCCCAGTCAGAGACATCATACTCCAAATGTTCGTCAAACCAATGCTTCATGAGTTTCTGAGGCACGTGAAAGTGCAATAGTGTTACTGCCGGCATGGATATGCGAGCGCTTAGCTAGCGGTAGTAGCGTGGGAACTTAGCAGTGCGGTAGCAGTCATGGTAAGATGGCAAATGCTAACGAACAGTGGTATGGTAGGGCAGGTGCTGATGATGACATAGGCAAGGTTGCCGGAGTTACTGAAGTGTGGGAACTTAGCAAGTGGTTACTGCTGGGTGCTGGTGGTGCTAGCGGACTGAGCGGTGTCAGCGGTAAGCGTGGGAAAGCAGCGGTGGTACAGTGAAGATGGCAAAGTGATCAGCGAGATAGCTGCTGTGGTGGAAATCCTTGTGTCACAACTTTCTAGCAAGGTTACTAGACCGTGGGAACTAGCGAGTGGTAGCCGCAAGGTGCTGGTGATGCGAGCGTACTGTGCGGTGTCTGCGGTAGGCGTGGAAAAGTGGCGGTGGTTCAGCGACAGTGGCAATGTGCTCTGTGAGGTAGTGAGAATGATAACTGGTGGTCTATCAGTGGCAGCGGTAAAAAGTGCGGTATGCCGGTGGTGCGAGAACATAGCTAGCGATGCCGTGACTGTGTGCGCTTCGTGGGAAAGTAGCGGTGAGCTGGCGGTAAACTAGCAGTGATAGGGCCTTTCACTAAAAACACATAATGCAAGGAATTCCAAGTCCAGGGTAACTTTGCAACTTACTCCAATGGTAAGCATGCATCAGCGGTCCATAAGCAATCCAATCCATGTCCAATCCAAGTCTTCACCAGCCGTCCTAGGTAAGAAGGCTACAGTAATGAGAACAGTAAGAAAAACGGCAAGAAAACATGAAAACGCGCTGGATCTTGTGTGAACTGCCGTCCGACTTGGCTTCTTCGGTCTTCTGTCATCTTCTACTCTTCCTAAGTGCTAAGGCGCTCCCATAGTTGCCGTAGTCTCTATATAACAAGGTGCACGGTGCTGCTTCATGCGTTAGAAGGTGAACTCGCTATTGTAATGGTGATGCAGGCACTTCTGTCTTGTAAATAATCTGCCGCCGGCAAGGTCTCCGGTGGTGCGCTGGCGTCTGTGGGTCGTCTGAAGCTTATACGTAAGTAATCCTATTGAAATGTCCAAAGAAAAGTCACTGGTCGAAGCCCAGGGTAAAAAATGCTATCCTATATGAAAAGACGGTGTTTAGAGTGTTAAGGGGTAAAACGCGGTATTAAGCGGTATATGTGCGGTGTACAATATAGCAGTGGGGTATCTGCGGTGGGGTATAGGTGCGCGCTAGGTCGCTGGTCGCTTGTCTGTCTTCAGCTTCTTCGCCAGCAGTGAAAGCTGCGAGTTGTGCTCTCATACCTGCACAGAGCGATGCTGGCATGAGAGGGCGATAATACTGCAATATAAATGTGATTATGTCAGTAGCATGCCGCCAGTAACAGCGGTAAATATTCCAGAGTGACAATACTAAGTACCGCCAGCCCACAATAGGCTTGGTAACAGCAGTAAGGCTAAAAATGTGGTAACACAAGAGAAAATCAATGTCAGTGGCAAGTATATCATCACATGGCTTCAGCGGTGGCTTCATTGTGGTCGCTATGCTTCGTACTATTGCCGCGGCAACGCTGGGTAGCGTCCGGGTGAGCGGTAAACTGCAGGGAACTGGTAAATCGGCTAAAACTGCGTCAGGGGCTAAAACGCGGTAGTTTGGCAAGTCAAATGTACTATAACCAAGCGGTAAAAGTGCCGCTAATTTATTAGCGCTGTCTTCCTTGGTACTCTGGCTATCTGCGGGTGCAAAACAGTTAGCAGTAATATCGTGTTTTTCAAGCTCTGTGTCCAAAATCAGCAAAAACTGCGGTAAAAGGGGTAAATCAGTACATAATACTTCTGTATCAGCCGCCGGAGCGTCCGGCTCATCACTGCTGTGGTCTAGACATGTCAGCAAACCGTGCGAAACATCTGCCAGCTGCTGTGCATATGGTACGGCACATAAGCAATCCGCCAAAGAGCAAATACTGCAAAGGGTGCAAAATGTGGTATTGTCAGCATAACAAGGGTTCTCTGTGAACAAACTTTGGTCAGATGACCGCCAGTAGTGGTCAATATCCGCCGCTGTATGCAAGCAAACAGTGCCATCGAAAAATGCGAGTGATTTGAGGCTGTTATCAACTGCCGAAGGTGCGATTTTGTCGAAAGGTAGTGTGATAGGGGCTAAAACAATATCAGTACTTGCCGCAGGTGAAATATCCATAACCGCCGGTTGTTGCAGTGCGTCTGGCCTCTCAATAGTGTCACCCTCATAGGGTTCTGCCAGCGGAGCGGCCGCTTCAACAGTACTAGCACGTGTAAAGGTGCCCGAGCAACATTCTGGGTAAAACAATAAAACTGTGTTAGCGAAATTCTCAAAGTTGTCACCATCATATTCTGGTAAGTCTCTCCATAAATCAGCATCGTCTGAGTCAGCATATCTGACTGCAAACTTGATGCGAGCCATCTCGGTAATTCCAGCTTTGTCTGAAAGTGATCTACAGTAGTGAAGAAGGTCAGTAGTTCACTAGCATTGCTGCCAAAGTGCGGAGCTGCATCTGAGGTAGCCACAGGCATGAAAAATGCGCTGGCCATACTGTCCGTAGCACATGAATACAGCGCAGGAATGTGTGGTAAAAACTGCAGTAACATGCAAAAGCGGTAAGCGGTGTCAAGCAAAATCGAAACTATACCAAAAGATTCCCTTGCGGTGGGCTCCAATTGTAAAGATACAACCTAGCTTGGGCTGTAGATAAACCACTGCCTAAACTAGTATGTGAGTCTTGCGCTCCGTCTAGTCTGCTTCACTTGTAAGAACAAGAGCATTCGACCCTAAAGGGGATGCCTATTAGTATGGTCAAGTTCGAGTCTAACTTATGTGCGAAACAAGTGTTGTGGTCAGCGGTAAGTTGCCGCGGTCAGCGATGATACCGCCGGAACTAGCGTCATGTGTAGCGGTGCTTCCATGGTCGAGATAAGGTCAGTAACAGTTGCGTCAAGTGAGCAATGTTGAGTGGTGGTCTCAGCGGTAGCGGTAAGGTTGCGAGTGATGCAAGGAAACAGTAAAGAAGTCCACGGTACTTTCAGCGGTAAAGTAGTGGTGCATGAGAAGTTCAGTCAAAGTAACAGTCAAAAATCCAGCAGTAACAGAGAACAAGCATGATGTAGTAATGAGCAATAAGGAAACTTTAAAGACTATGTCCACTGCTGGGTAGATCCAGAGTTAGACAATAATCCTGACCTATAGTACGTGCAATGGTGTAAAATCAGGTACTTGTATCGTGCAGGGTACACAGTGCTTATATCCTAAATTGTATGTACTCAGAATACTCTAGGCAAGATCAGTAGTGCTGGAGTGTAGTAACCGCCATAAGTAAACATAGCGCGAGGCAACATGTAATAAGGCTTGCCATGGAATCAGTGATAATGAACAAAAAACAAACTATGCACCAAATGGAGATGCGGACGTGGCAAGGACATGGAAGGACATGGTTCATGAAACGAGGTGCAGCAGTCAGTACAGTGTGTGGTAAGCATGGGATGCCACCGGTACTGCTAAAGGGGTAAGATGGCCATGGACAAGTGGTAACTCCTATAGACGTGAGATGAGTGTCAAAATATGGGGTTTTAAGCCCAGTGCCAATATGTTCATTACACCAATGACAAATGGTTGGAGGCCAGAGATGGTGAATCCTGAAGCAATACCAGCATGATTTCTATGCACACAATGCTGCTGCTTCAAAAGCAGTGAATGACAATACCAATGATGCACCTTAACACACTTGTGATGTTCAACAATGCAAGCACAGCAGTTTTGAAACAGGACAAAATTGGCGATTGAACGTCTCTTCAACCTACTACACAGTTCCAAATTCTCCAGGGAAACGCTGTTGTGGAGATTCCAAAGTCCTACTGGAGACTACAGAGTTTGACTTCACAACTCTCAATGACTTCCCTGATAACCTTCACTGTGGGCCCTGTGCTTATGAGAATCTGATGCCAACTTGTTCTTGGAGGAATTCCTCTGTCTGGAGGGTCAGGGTGACTATTCACAAGACATTTATATTTGCAGTGAGGCAGCTGTGATATATTGTTGTCAGGATTGTCATGGTACTGAGTTGTTCTGTCATTTGTGTATGGTCCATGTTCATGAAAGACAGCCATTTCATAAAATGGAGTTATGTGCACAGATACTCACATTCCTTACATCAACTGACTTTTCTGTGCATTAAACTTGGAGCCCCTTCAGTGACAAACTCCGTACTATATGGGTCACCCGACCCACATAATATCCCGTCAAAGACGGGCCAGCGGACCATGGGCCGAGGTTATGTATATCCTCGATGTTGACGGATGGGCCGGGGGGAATATTATTTCCGATGGAGACGGGTGGGCCAGGGAGACTTGTATTTTCGGGAGAGACGGGTGGGCCGAGGGAAACATGATTTCTGATGTTGACGGATAGGCCAGGGGGATATCATCCCCGACAGAGATGGGTGGGCCCATCTGGGTAGTATGTAGAGTAGGATATTATAGACAGCTGGGCTGAAGAGAGATGCAAGGCAATATTATTGCATAGACGGGTGGGCCAAGGTAGAGAATATTACATATATGGGTGGGCGAGGTGAGAGAATATTACATATATGGGTGGGCCGAGGTGAGAGAATATTACATATATGGGTGGGCCGAGGTGAGAGAATATTACATATACGGGTAGGCCGACGTGGGGTGTATTACATAGATGGGTGGGCCGACGTGGGGGAATTTTACATAGACGGGTGGGCCGAGGTAAAATATATTACATATACGGGTGGGCCTAGATATGTATCATAAAGACGTACAGTTGATGTAGCCACCAGAGAATCAAACACATAGGATACATGCACCCTATGAGTGCATATACCTACCATCAACCACCAAAATCTAAACCCTGAAGCACGAAAAACCTGAATTCATCATGTCTGACATTCATCAATAATTGAGGTGCCAAGTGCTGGGTGCCAAGTCCCGAATCCAGGAACTCGAAACTGGAGATTCAAACTAGAGATTTCCTGAATTCCGGATACCCGGACACCTGAAACACAACACACAAGGTGAAAGATTTAAAGTCCATGTGTGGAGTCATCTAGTGCCGAGTGCTGAGTGCAAGTGCAGAGTACTGAAACTAGAAACTAGAAACTCGAGATTCAAGACAAAACAGACATCTACCAAAATGTGTGGATCAAAGTTTTGTTGTTGGCCTGACATGTGTCTGAGTCCCGAGGACCGAACCCCAAAATTGTAGACTACCAGATTTCAGGATTTGGGGTTCGGCACTCGAGATTCAAGATTTGAGATGAAAAAGATATCTACCAAAAATGTGTGGATCAAAGTCATTTTATTGCCTAACATTGTTTTCGGTCTCAAGTGCAAAAGCCCGAGTACCGAACCACGAACTCCTAAATAGTAGACTACCAGATTTCGGAGTTCGGAGTTCGGCACTTAGAATGTGTGGATCAATAGGTGTCTATTGCCTCACATTGTTCTGAGTCCCGAGTCCCGAGTGCTGGGTGCCGAGGTTCAGGGTTCAGCACTGACAATATGTTGCTCAAGATCTTTCACATTATGAGTACCAAGTCCGAGTCCCGAGTGCCGGGTGCCAGAGTTTGGGGTTCGGCACATAAAATATGTGGATCGAGGTCTTTCACATTGTTTTGACTGCTGAACCCCAAGCTCCGGCACTCGGGGTTCGGCACTCAACATGTGTAAATCAATATCATGGTATTGCCTCACATTGTGCTAACTCCCAGGTGCCGGAGCTCAGGGTTCGGCACTCAACATGTGTAAATCAATATCTTTGTATTGCCTCACATAGTTGTAACTCGCAGGTGGTGGGGTTTGGGGTTCGGTGTTAAAATATGTGGATCGATATCATTCACATTGTTATGAGTACCAAGTCCCGAGTCCCGATTGCCGGGTGCCGGGAGTTCGGGTTCGGCACATAAAATATGTGGATCGAGGTCTTTCACATTGTTTTGACTGCCGAACCCCGAGCTCCAGCACCCAGCAGTTAGCACAATGTGAGGCAATACCATGATATTGATTTACACATGTTGAGTGCCGAACCCCGAGCTCCGGCACCCTGGAGTTAGCACAATGTGAGGCAATACCATGATATTGATTTACACATGTTGAGTGCCGAACCCCGAGTGCCGGAGCTCGGGGTTCGGCAGTCAAAACAATGTGAAAGACCTCGACCCACATATTTTATGTGCTGAACCCCGAACTCCGGCACTCGGGACTTGGGACTTCCGAGCTCCGGCACCCGGGAGTTAGCACAATGTGAGGCAATACCATAATATTGATTTACACATGTTGAGTGCCGAACCCTGAGCTCCGGCACCCAGCAGTTAGCACAATGTGAGGCAATACCATGATATTGATTTACACAAGTTGAGTGCCGATCCCCGAGTGCCGGGTGCCAGAGCTCGGGGGTTCGGGGTTCGGCAGTTAACATGTGTAAATCAATATTATGGTATTGCCTCACATTGTGCTAACTCCCTGGTGCCGGAGCTCGGAAGTCCCGAGTCCCAAGTGCCGGAGTTCGGGGTTTGGCACATAAAATATGTGGATCGAGGTCTTTCACATTGTTTTGACTGCCGAACCCCGAGCTCCGGCACTCGGGGTTCGGCACTCAACATGTGTAAATCAATATCATGGTATTGCCTCACATTGTGCTAACTCCCGGGTGCCAGAGCGCAGGGTTCGGCACTCAACATGTGTAAATCAATATCTTTGTATTGCCTCACATGGTAACCCGGCACTCAGTGATCGTAATTCGGGACTCAACTTTGTATTGCCTCACATGGTTCTAACTCATGGGTGGCGGTGTTCGGGGTTCGGTGTTAAAATATGTGGATCAATATCTGTCTCATTGTTATGAGTACCAAGTCCCGAGTCCCGAGTGTTGGGTGCCGGAGTTCGGGGTTCGGCATTCAACATGTGTACATCAATATCTTTGTATTGACTCACATTGTTCTCACTCCCGGGTGCTGGGGTTCGGGGTTGGGTGGTTAAATATGTGGATCGATATCTTTCACATGGTTATGAGTCCCGAGTCCAGATTCCCAACTGCCGGGTGCCGAAGTTCGGGGTTTGGCACTCCACACATGTAAATCAATATCTTTGTATTGCCTCACATATTTCTAACTCCCGGGTGCCGGGGTTTGGGGTTTGGTGATAGAATATGTGCATCGACATCTTTCACATTGTTATAAGTTCCAAGGCCCAAGTCTCGGAGTGCCGGGTGCCGGAGTTCAGGGTTTGGCACTCAACATGTGTAAATCAATATCTGTGTATTGCCTCACATTGTTCTAACTCCCGGGTGCTGGAGTTCAGGGTTCAGCACATAAAATATGTGAATCGATATCTTTCACATTGTTATGAGTCCCAAATCCTGATCCCCGAGTGCCGGGTGCCGGAGTTTGGGGTTCGGCACTCAACATGTGTAAATCAATATCTTTGTATTGCCTCACATTGTTCTAACTCCTGGGTGCCGGAGTTCGGGGTTCTGCACTCAACATGTGTAAATCAATATCTTTGGATTGCCTCACATTGTTCTAACTCCCAGGTGCTGGGGTTTGGGGTTCGGTGTTAAAAATATGTGGATCAATATCTTTCACATTGTTATGAGGCCTGAGTCCCGATTCCCGACTGCCGGGTGCCGGAGTTCAGGGTTTGGTGTCTAAATATGTGCATCAATATCTTTCACATTGTTATGAGTCCCAAGGCCCGAGTCCCGAGTGCTGGGTGCCAGAGTTCGGGGTTCGGCACTCAATATGTGTGAATCAATATCTCTGTATTGCCTCACATTGTTCCAAGTCCTGGGTGCCAGGGGTTGGGGTTCAGCACTTAAAATATGTAGATCAATATTTTTCACATGGTGATGAGTCCCGAGTCCCGGGTGCCGGCATTCGGGGTTCAGCACTTAAGATGTATGGATTGATATGTTTCACATTGTTACCCGGCACCCGGCACAAGGTGACTCAACAGATAGGTTTTAAATTCTTTACATTTTGTGTCGAGTCCTGAGTGCCAGGTGCCGGGGTTCAGGGTTCGGCACTCAAAATGTGTGAATCAATGTGAGGCAATAAAAAGACTTTGACCCACACATTTTTTAGTGCTGAACCCCGAACTCTGACATCTGGTAGTCCACAATTTCGAGGTTTGGCACTCGTGATTCTGCACTCGGGACTCAGAAAAATGTGAGACAATAAAAGGAATTTGATCCACACATTTAAAACTTGAAACTCACAAAATGTATATCATGTAAATTTTCTATTTCCTTACACAGTTCACCAATTGTCAAGTAACAAGACCTGAGACCCAAATCCTGAATTCCTGGCAATGTATGAAGTGCTGAGTGCTGAGTGCTGAGTGCTGAAGCCTGAGACCCAAAACTTGAAATTTCAAAACTCGCAAACATCTGTATCATGTACAATTTCTATTCCTTACACAGTTCACCGAGTGTTGAGTACAAGACCTGAGACCCAAATCCCAAATTTAGGGTTGGCAGGCTAGCTGTGGAGGTCTGAAGGTCCGGAAATATGGAGATCAGGGCCAGAGATCATAGTGGAGATGGGGTGTGAAATACAGTATGTGACAGAAACTCGCAAAAATGTATATCATGTAAAATTAGTATTCCCTAGGCCGGACCTTTGACCCTTTGTTATATTATACTTTCCGAACTTTGTCTGAACTCCAGTCTTTATCTCTGTTCACCTCCAGCTCTACCTTTGGTAGTCTTCCTCTGTTTTTTTTCTACTCCAGACTTCATCCGTAGTAGCCTGTACCTTCCTTACATAATCTCCGGACCTACTCCTCCATAGTAGGGCAATACTTCCCCCCAAATCCACAGAGCTCCGCTCCTCCGTTTCTCCACTCCTCCACTCCTCCATTTCTGCGTTCCTCCACTCCTCATCCTCCGGACCTACTATCTCCGGACCTCTTGTCCTGTCCTATCCTATCCTTGACCTCCTGTGGATCATATTTCCCCCTGGAGCCTTGCTCCAATCCTGCCCTAGACTTCATCCAGTGGTCTTCCCTTCACTCATTCTACTTGGGACTTGTCCCAGTAGTCTTACCTCTATCTCCGCCTACCTGCGGCATAGTTTTCTACACTTCTCCAGAAGTTTATTGGCGCTCTATGGAGCAATCCAGCCCAAGAGTTCCTCCAAGGTTCTCCCTCGGACTTCACAAGAACTCCTCTTTGGACTTCATATGAAATTAGGGGCATGTACTCAGGCAAGGGGCACAGCCACAAGCTGAGGCCAAGCCCCCATGAATTAGTATGACCCTCCAGTACGACCCCATGCAAAGCTGGGGAAACTCTGAATTGCCTCTGGTTTTGCATGGCCATAACAGTTTTGAGTTTCGGCACTCAGCACTCAGTGATTCAATAATTTGCTTCTGGCAGAGGTAACATTCATTGAAAAAATTGTATATACATCAATTACTATGCAATTATGCCAACCTCCTCACAAGACCCTTTAACCTTCACCTCAACATCCAAGAACAAAAACATAGAAAGTCGCATTTCTCACACTTTTGATGTTTTCAGTATCTTACTCTTGCATAAATAATACAGCCTCTTCATATATCATTATAATACCATATATACTTGCTTTGTATGACAAGGATCAGCTTAAAATAGGCCGGAGTTTTGAACTAGTGTGAATGCTTACTATTTCTACTGATAAGGAGCCCATACTTTCAAAACATCAAAGTTTATTAATCAGACACCTGGAGTAGATTTAAAATACATTCACTATGATATATCTAAATTTATAAAACCATCCAACAAGAATTGAGTGCTGAGGAAGTGAAATAGATAAGAAATTGACTGTGGGAAAGTTCAAAGTCCCAAAATATCGAAAATGGTCAGTTGGGCAGTTGTAGGACTTTGACGCTGGGTCAACTGAGATATACACCACATCCCTTTCACCACCCTCCAACCTCAGGGCAATATGCAGTATAGGTTCCTTTAGTAGTCTAACATGTATCTTACATATTTTGAATGAAATATTTAAACTGTACCATATATAAATGTGACTTTGTGTAAAAAGATGTCAATTGTCACTTTTCACACATATGTCATTTTACTTATCATTCAGTCAGTCCTTCATGGATCTTTCTAAAACTTCAAATACATCATTAGGGACATATATGAGAGGTAAATCACGCATCAGATCACTTATCACAAGCTTGATTATTATGTAGGCTTCTTATCAGTAGAAATATCCCTGTACATGACATATCAGATTTGTGGCCTATATACAACTGATCCTTTGCATATGACACATGTGGGAGTGTACTACTGTTGATGTCTGAGCAGGGCTGGCCATTTATGCAATGATAAGACATTGAAAAACTTTAAAAATGATTGAGGAGCAACAGGAGGGCATCCATGATAAGATGGTCGAGATTGAACTGGATGTTGAGGTGAAGGTTAAAGGGTCTTGTGAGGAGGTGGACATAATTGCATAGTGATAGATGTATATACAATTTTTTTCAATGAATGTTACCTCTGCCAGAAGCAAATTATTGAATCACTGAGTGCCGAGTCCTGAGTGCTGAGTGCCAAAACTTGAAACCCAAAACTTGAAACTCACAAAGTGTGAACTACCGAGACCCGGGACCCAAAACCCTGGCATACAGTTTCAAGTTTCAAGTTTCAAGTTTCAAATTTTGGGGTTCAGGGTTTAGGGTTCGGGTTCCGGCACGAGGCACTTGTTACATTGCCAGGAATTCAGGATTTGGGTTCCAGGTTTTGGTACTTGACACTCGGTGAACTGTATAAGGAAATAGAAATTTTACATGATACAGATTTGTGCGAGTTTCAAGTTTCAAGTTTTGGGGTTCGAGGTCTGGCACTCGGCACTTGTTACATTGCCAGAAATTCAGGATTCGGGTCTCAGTTCTTGGTACTTGACACTCGGTGAACTGTATAAGGAAATAGAAAATTTACATCTTAGACATCTTTGCGAGTTTCAAGTTTCAAGTTGTAAGTTTCGGAGTTCGGGGGTTGTGTTCCAGCACTCGGCACTTGTTACACTGCCAGGAATTCGGGATTTGGGTCCCGGGTCTTGGTACTTGACACTCAGTGAACTGTGTAAGGAAATAGCAATTTTACATGATACAGATTTTTGCAAGTTTCAATTTTGAAGTTTGAAGTGTGAAGTTTCGGGGGTTTCGGGAATCGGGTTCCCGGGTCTTGGTACTTGACACTCGGTGAACTGTGAAGGAAATAGAAAATTTACATGATACAGATTTTTGCAAGTTTCAATTTTGAAGTTTGAAGTTTGAAGTTTGAAGTTTCGGAGTTCGGGGTCGGGTTCCGGCACTCGGCACTTGTTACACTGCCAGGAATTCGGGATTCGGGTCCCGGGTCTTGTACTTGACACTCGGTGAACTGTGCAAGGAAATAGAAATTTACATGATACAGATTTTTGCAAGTTTCAATTTTGAAGTTTGAAGTTTGAAGTTTGAAGTTTCGGGTTCGGGGTCGGTTCCGGCACTCGGCACTTGTTACATGCCAGGAATTCGGGTTGGGTCCCGGGTCTTGGTACTTGACACTCGTGAACTGTGCAAGGAAATAGAAATTTACATGATACAGATTTTTGCAAGTTTCAATTTGAAGTTTGAAGTTTCGGAGTTCGGGGGTCGGGTTCTGGCACTTGGCACTTGTTACATGCCAGGAATTCGGGATTCGGTCCCGGGTCTTGGTACTTGACACTCGGTGAACTGTGCAAGGAAATAAAATTTTACATGATACAGATTTTTGCAAGTTTCAATTTTGAAGTTTAAGTTAAGTTTGGGTTTGGGGTTCGGTTCCGGCACTCGGCACTTGTTACATGCCAGGAATTCGGGTTCGGGTCCCGGTCTTGGTACTT
>JABCPU010000762.1:0-27556 GCA_016800925.1 Suillus spraguei | reverse complement strand
AAACCCACACCCCGTCCTGATATTTACTGACCACAAAAATCTTCTGTACTTTAGAAGTGCACAGAAGCTTACCCTGTCGCCAAGCACGTTGGCAACTGATTTTGTCTATTTACGACATTGAACTACATCACGTTGCGGTACCAAATTGGCAGTACCTGATGCATTATCTCGTCGGCCCGATTATGACTCCGGAAAAGACGATAATGAGGACCAGACTCTCCTCCCTGATGCTCTATTTGTTCGTCTTATTGATACCGACCTGCAGGATGTTTTCATCCTTGCCCCATGATGACCCTGTCTTCAAAACAGCATCCGGCGCCCTTGATGGCATGTTCTTCCACCTATGAAGTCGGCACTCTCTGACTGGAAGATTGAGGATAATGTCCTCTATTTTAAGAATCGTATACATTCCGCCGCACATCGTCCGATATCTGAAAAGTATCATGATCATCCTACTGCGGACATCCCAGTAGATTCAAAACTGAAGAACTCGTCAAACGAGAAGCTGGTGGCCCGCTATGTTCTTATATTCAGAAATACGTGGAGGGTTGTGCCCTTTGTCAGCAAATGAAAGCAGATACGCATCCTGTTCGACCCCTGCTTGCTCCAATTTCCTCGTCTGCGACTCGCCACTTTTCTCAGGTTCTGTCGATCTAATCACTGACCTCCCTGTCTCTGGAGGCTTTCGACAGTATATGGTCGTGGTAGACCATGGCCTTATGAAGGGGTAATTATTATCCCTTGTTTGAAAACCATCACTTCCGAAGGCATGCCAAACTATTCTTGAAACACGTCTACCATCGATTTGGACTCCATGACAAAGTCATCTCGGATCGAGGCCGCAATTCCTATCTCGCTTCTCAAGGAGCTTGCCCGACTTCTCGACTACGTCATTGCCTCCATCATGGCTTATCACCCGCAGACTGATGGCCAAACTGAAAGGCTAAATCAAGAACTTGAAACATACCTACGCATCTATTGCCGCAACAACCCTGAAGATTGGGTAGAACATCTACCAATCGCCGAATTTGTCCATAACCACCGAAAACATGATGCAAGGAATGCATCACCCTTCTATCTGATGATGGGATACGAACCACGCGCTATCCCTCACCTATCCCTGACTCATCTGTCCCTGCGGCAGAAGATCAAGTACGATCTCTGCAGAAGATAAGAGAAGAAGCAATTGCCTGCCATAACATTGCAATGCAAAAAATGGCCAAACAATCCCAAGGAGAAAAGTACATTCCATGGAAGATCGGAGATAAGGTCTGGCTATCTGCCACTAATCTTAGACTTAAACTCCCATCGCGGAAACTTGCGCCGAAATGATATGGACCTTTCCCGATCATTGATGTCTTATCGCCCATCACATTCATGCTCAAACTCCCTCCACAATGGAAAATTCATCCCACTTTCCATGCTTCTGTCTTATCATCCTATAGCGAAACAGACATACACGGCCCGAACTTCCCCAAACCACCACCTGACATCATCGAAGAAGAAGAAGAATACAAAGTAGAAGCAATTCTTTCTCACAAAGGAATGGCAGTCGCCGATGCTATCTTGTTTCCTGGAAAGGATATTCTTTGGAGATATGGAGTGGCTCCCAGAAAAGAACTTGAAGAACTCCGCTCAAATCTTGAATGCTTATAAAAAGCAACACTCCCTCTGATCACTCTTCAGTCAATCAAATCGCACAAAGCACTTGATCAACTAACATCGTTTGAAATGTCTTTTCCCACTGCATACATCACCCCCGCACTATTGCCAACAATGACTCCGATTCTGATGCAGAAAACTACGGAACCCTTGCCACTGAAATTGACAACACCTCCTACATCGAAGCCACCCTTCTATGTGAAGGACATGCTCTCAAAATTGAAAGAATCCTCACCGAAAGGGGTGCCTTCCCTGCTTTACTCCTCATTAACATTATCCGCACCGCCGCCCTCATTGAAACTACCATCAACAAGACTACAGAAATCATGTATCGCCAGCGCATCCTACATCTACAAAAACGCATTCGTTCTTATGCTATGCTGCTGCTTCCCAGTTCTTTTAAAAGTGATGTTGAAGAAGCTATTCACATCGTGGCCGAACGTCGAGCAGGTGTTGCTTGACCTCCCGCTCCGCAAAGAGATATGAATCCACTTCCAGTCCCTCCACCCTCTTCTTCGTGCACTTATTCTAACCTTGATGCCTTTACTGGCTTATGGACTGCTGTCCAAGAGATTGGACAGCTCACCAACGCAGTCGTTGAAACCATCCAACAATCAGTTACCAAAACAAGGGTAGCCAGAAACTTAGTCAAAGAAGCTATTACTGATCTACGACAAACGCAAGTCGATCTCGCCTCCCCTCGAACCCCATCTCCTATCGAACAACCAACTTCACCGCCCCCCATTATAACCTCCCACGATCACCCTGCATGGCTGTATGAGCCCTGCACAGAAGAGCAGTGTAAAGCTGCGAAAATATTAGAAATTCCTGTTGCTGAATTGGTAGCACTCGGTCCTCGACTTCACGACCTTCATATTCATCCCCCCATGTCCATTCCATCATCATTTGGTCCAATGGATCCTATCTCGCCAGTCTTAGTAAAAGACTTCGGCATAACATCCCCCTCCTCCTCTAACGAACTTCTTGCAGTTGCCAAATGAGGAACCATCCCTGATCTCCCAACATCAGCATACACTCTCACCACTGACCAGCAGGCACAGCTTAGGCGCAACAACACCCTTGCCTTAAAACGTATGAAATGGAATAAGGGGAAGAAGCACACCAGATCCACCAGTCCCAAGCCCATCATCTCACCATCACCATTACGCAAGTCCATCTCCAATCCTGATGAAAACATGAAATGTCACGTCTGTGGACTACTTGGGCATCAACAGAAGAACTGCGCGGAATATCAGTGTAGGGTGTGCAGATATTGGTCACCCACTCATCTATCCATCTATTGTCCTCGACGAGTCAGGACTCCCCCCTTCATGTTAACTTGGAAGGATGAAGGGTTCTATGATGCACTTCATTCCTGGGAACAACAGCTTGATGATGAATGAACTTGAGCAGCGGAAAGAAGGGATTCTAAACGACGTGCTGGTGCTGAGGAGGCTGCATATATGAGGAGTGGGTCATTCCTTGATGAGGACTATGAGTATAGTGATGATCCTGTTTATTATGCTAATCAGGACGAGTAAAGTCGGTGACTTTACGTGTAAAAAGGGGGTAATGTTACAATCGTACATACCCCTATTCATTCTCTGCCTCCTTTACTCTGTATATTATGTAATGTGACTCTGACTCATATGCTCAATGCATCTGTACTATAGTTGCCTTCCTTCTTTGGATACGCACTTACATTCTCACATCTCTCTTGGTCCGTGCGCACATATTGGCCTATTTAAGCACGTTGTATTACACTTGTATACTTTACTTTAATCTTACTGGGTTTTACCTGGAACATCCTTCACTTAGGCCTCCAACCTAAGTTGTCTTGAATCGTCTCTAAGTCTAAGCACTCCTTAGTCTTAGTCTCTATTCTCGAAGAACCTCTTAGACTTGTCTTTGAGGCTGAACCCTTGATAGTACTTAGAACACATTCCTTGTACTTTCACCTTGTCCTATTCTGGATATTGTAGAACTTCCCAGCAGACCGTCTGTGTCTTTTCACTGTCGCTGGTGATGCCACCCCAGTTCGTAACAAAGGCATTAATGTTAAATAACTTGGTGATGGCATACTGGTAATGATGCTGCAGGGGGTAGTAGTACTAGTAATACCAACTGGTGACTTAGAGTTGGCTCTGCCAAATCAAAAAATAAATATGAGGAAAATTACATGTCATGTTTTACAAAGAACAGCTACTACTACTACTAGTAAAGAAGTTGAAGGAAATGTTACAAACTGGGGTGGTGTCACCAGTGACAGTGAAAAGACACAGACGGTCTGCTGGGAGCTTCTTACAATGCCCAAAAGAGGACAAGGTGAAAGTACAAGAAACGCGTTCCAAGTACGATCAAGGGTCTGGCCTCAAGGATAAGTCCAAGAGGTTCTTACGAGAATAGAGACTAAGACTAAGGAGTGCTTAGACTTAGAGACGATTCAAGGACGACTTAGGTTGGAGACCTAAGCAAAGGAAGTTCCAGGTAAAACCCAGTAAGATTAAAGTAAAGAATCTACTACAAGTACAACGTGCTTAAATAGACTAATATGTGCGCACGGACCAAGAGAGGCGTGGGAAAGTAAGTGCTTATCCAAATAAGGAAGGCAACTATAGTACAGATGCGTTGAGCATATGAGTCAGAGTCATGTGACATGACATACTAGTAAGGAAACAAAGAGGAAATGAATAGGGGCACGTACAACTGTAACAGGAAATATGAAAAGTAATAATACAACTAGTAGTATCAAATCAAAAGGCTATTTCAAAGGCATGATAATCTGAAAACTTGTTGATATAGAAGGCTAAGAAAGCACTCAATGAATCAGTATGCTTGATATCATGATCTATAAAATAATTGCCATAAAAGGAATCAGATGTGCTGGACGCAAAATTGTATCCAAGTGAACTACTGAAATAAGACACTGGCCATTGATATCAAACTCTGGCTCAACCATCCACATACCTGTGTTAGGACATGGTTGGTCACCAATAGTTTCAAACCAATGAACAAGTGCACAAGAATAATCCACATCACGAAAGCAAAATGAGAAAAAGAGAATCACTTGAGCAACATATAGACCCTGGAAACCTGGTAATGTAGGATCATGTTCAATGAAAACACAGTCATGACAAGCAGGACCATTATGCCAAGTTGGTGCTGAGGGATGACATAATGCAGCATACCATTAACTCCACAAATATACTAGGAGCATAAAAAGATGCAGTTGCAGAATAAAAAACATGCACCTTGCCATTGAAGTCTGGACAAAGGGACACATCCATTTCATGTCCAGGAATAAGATGGTCAGGATTTTGCTGGTCATGTAGAAATTGACGCACAAGGTCATGGAGATGGGGAACACCAATGTGTTGACCAATACTCTGTAACTGAGTTGGATAATGAAGGGCTAATAAGAAACATGATGCTAGTTAATAAATACATATAAAAGAAAAAGAATAATAAAAACCTGGTGTTTTAGCCAGCTGGATAATAATCTCAGCATCCTGATCATCAACAATTGCATCTTCCAAATCTCCATCATCTCAACAATTCTCCTCATCAGGATTATCATCAAAAGTAGAGTCAGGGTCAATAGCAATAACATCAGATGGCAGTAATGGCTTATCAAGGAGACCTGCTGCAAACTTCTGTGCTCAAAATAGAGCAAGTTTGTCGAGTCGCTGATTAGTTACAAGCATTTGACCTAGTGCAAGATAGCCACTAGATCTTCTCCAAGGCTCCTTGACTGCCTTGTGATGCCTTGACTCGGTAAGTGATGAACATAGGCCATTTGGTGCACCAAACTGCTGTATCAGGTAGTGATAATGACAGAGAGAATGCTGGCGGGGCAATGAGATACCATTAGGTGTGACACCTGTCTCGATGAAGATGTTTCGCTCCTTATGAAAGCGTGAAAGGGCATCATCTAGTGCAGAAAGATCACCTTCATCAAGACTGGAATGGCAGACTATATAACAGAAGTCCAAAAAGGCACTGATAGCTTGAACCATTCTATCTGGAACATGTCCAGCAATAGCTGGTAGAAACACCTATGGCTGATATTGAATCATAAATGATAAGCAAGGATATAATCATTCTTACCTTCATTAGTGCCTTTGAATCAACACCCATCCACTGCTTGAAGTTTCGGCCCTGTGGAAATCAACAAAGACCTGGGAAGGAGGGCACAGCTGCAATGCTACAATGTTCATGTCACTACCAGTACTCATCCATAATTAAATTGTGATTACCAACGATCAACATCAGCCCATATAAGCTCAGCATGTGCTTCACCATATGTAATAATAAGGTACTCGTCGATCCACTTGACCAAATGATCCTTGAATGTGCCATTGATAATGTGGTGCAGAATATCAGGAGCAAGGAGCTTGTTAAGACCATACTCAAAGGGTGAAAGATCCAAAGGTCTTTGGCCTCAGTTCATGCACTGTGCCCCTTTCCCAAGTGATGCCCCTTATGTCAGAGAGTAGGTATACGTCTGAAGAGTCTGAAGATCTGGAAGGAGTTGTGTGATGGATCCGGATGTTTGAAGGTATCGGATATGGTACGTCTGAAGGTTATCTGGAGCGTAGGGATGGAACGAGGATTAAGGCTAGCTTCGGAACAAGTTCCTAACTAGAAACTAACAGATGTAGACTATCCGAAGATAGAGTCGGAGATATAGACTAAAGGAATCAATCCCAAGTCTCAGAAGATGACTCAGAGTGGAAAGTGACTCATGTCTGGAGGAAACAGAATGAGCAGAATCTAAGATGATATTTGAACTAAGGTTCTATGGAGATCTACAAGTGGTTTATATACTGTAAGTATCTAATATGGATAATCAACGAGTCCGGGACCAAGGGCTATGTACAAAGTATAACGGAAGTCTATTAGTTAATGCACAGTGGATCAGTAAGCACGAATTGGAAATGAAACACAGGTAACAGATCAGTGATACAGGACAGAAGCATACACAGCCGGGATACTGGAACCAGGAGGAATGACGAAAGGAGATAGACGCAGATATACACAAGGGAGTTAGAGTGCGAGAAGTGGGCACATTCGGATGGGCGATCTGGACAGGATCTGTGGACCGGACGGAAGTAGGGTTGATCGGATCTGATCAGATCTGAGATTGGAAATATGGTATATGACAGAGCTCATCAATATCTGCACATGGAAAGTATGCTGTGAAAGGCTAGTACACACATCATCATCAGGACTTCAAAGAGTTTGCTGGGCAACATGTACCAAAATTTGATCAACAATGCCCCAGCCCGTCTGTAATTCTTGCATTGAGTAGCCACGCATAAGGGTAGTTGTATGAACATGTGATCATCGATTGCACTGTGACCCATCCAGGTCATTTCAGTTAGCAGTCCCACTATTGACAAGCACAATATTAATAAAATAAGACTCAAAGCCTAGCTAGTAACAGGACGAAGCATAAACTAACCGAGGGCACCATCCTTGGATAGTGCAGGATAATAAAGACTGTTCAGGATAGTCTGCAATATACGGACCAAGGCCATAGACAGCACATCAAAAGTGGCCATCTGCGCACTTGACTATTTCAGGCTTTTGCATTGCTGGACGAAAAGATTCAAGAATCGCACATAAGGAAGCATGAAATAGATGCTGACGAAAATGAAGGTATTCCTTGCTATCCTCATAGCCTCGCTCAGCTAGGACACGGTAGTTCATATAAGTTTGAAATATATTAGAAATGAACTTACTTGTTGGGATTGAAAGAAATCCAACCAGGCTAACAGACTCGTGATGCAAACATCAAATATTGTTATGAAGATTCCCAGCAGATATATATAGTGGATAGTAGTCATTCTGACCAGTTGTGACGGAGACAGTAGTCTTATTGCTACCCAGTATTACTGGTATGAACATGGCTCCATGACAATCATCATTGTGAGCAAGTGTATTCTAGAAACATAGCAATCATATTGTATTACTGGCCCATAACTAAGATAACCTGACTCACACATTGATTCCAGGCCCAATTACCTGTCATAAAATTGGTCCACACACGCTGACTGTGCTCACCAAAAACCTGTCGCAGAGCATAGTCAATGCCATCCACAAACTCTGGGTTGGAAAGTTGGTTCTTCAATAGTTCGCGAGGGTCTCAATACCAAACATCGAATTCAGCACGTTTCCAGGGAGGAACATCCTCGTTGTTGAGGTTTGCCTCGTAGTCAGGGTGGCGAAGAGAAAGTGATTGCCATGGTACATCATGAGAGGTGATCAAATCTATGGTATCAAGGAGTGCATGTCACTATGGAATGGTGGACGGCATGGTTTGCCTCAAAATACGCAAGCACCTGCATCAAATCATTTACCTGTGCTGCAGGCATCTGATTGCACGAAATAAGAAGTCCATGAGCTCAAAGTGACTGCAAGATGGGAAAGGATTCCAGGTATTGTCTTGTGGAGTGTGCAGCTCAGGAGGAGGATGCTGTGGATGTATATCATGGCCCTCAACATCACATGGTGTACCATTAAGAACTGGGTGTTGGATATAGTAGGTGCCCTGAGGTATCTCCTCGTCGTGCACGAACAAATGCTGACAAGGGCGTGTTGGACGCAGAGGGTCCATATGGACGGAATTGCGATGTTGTCGGTAGCCACCAAGTGTCTTGAAGCCATGTTGACAAACAGGACCCTTGGCATTGACACAGAAGTACCTGTGTGGCCAAAATTCTGAGGTCTCATGATCCATTATGTTCAAGTATAGTCTGGAATTAAATACACGTGTTAACAAAGGTGAATAATTACAAAGTCAAAGAGCTTACCGAGTTTTTGCGTGAGAAATTGAGTAAAGTCCAAAGCTACCCTGAACTCAAACTTGTTGCTTTCTGTGTAGCGTTGTCACAGCTCGTCGTCACACTAACTATGTCCTACATTGATACTAATGATAGGAATGGTTGCAATGCGACTGTCAAACAAGAGTAAGCATCCAGGGAAGGTGGACTTACCTGCTCAATCCAGACGAGATGCCAAGTTGGACTGCAATGAGAGTAATGACAATGACAATGATGATGAAGAGAAGCAGGCCTGTATCAAGAAGCCAAAGCCAAGGAACAAGCCCAGACTGACGTCAAGAAAAGCCAAACAGGCTAAGAAAGCAGCAGCAACAGATGCTGTAGCTTAACTCGAGCTGGAGATGGCGGAAACCAATGTGCGAGAGGCCAAGGAAGCAAATCGGCCACCGATATCAAAGGTAATGAAGAAACCTTGAACTGTGAGCAGCAATCATCAGCATAAAACATTCAGACCGAAGGACATATGTACGTGACTTATATTGGTGTCTCCACTTGATCAAGTAGCTGATGTGATGCTCAAAGAAGACATTATTCTAGCAGAGACAAATGAGAACGACACAGACGGGGACAGAAACAACAATAACAGCTCACCAGGAAGTCCCAGACAGCCACTCACAAAGTCCCAGAAGATCCATAGAGATGTTGAGGCTGCAAAGAAGACCCTGTTAGAAAGGAGGGATGAAGAGCGGGAAGGGGATCAGAACAGTGATGACAATCGTGATGTTGGAGTTGTTGGCGAGAAACAGCGAAAGGGCAAGGATCGTGCACAAAGCGACGATGAAGGCGAAAGGCAAGTACTATGGTGCTTGATAACAGCTGACTCACCATATCAATGTTGATCAACACTTGTCAACACATCCTCATGGACTTGTTGCGCACACCCTTACCATCCAAATGCAGGCCTGTCAGCAAAAAATATAAGCCTGATATTCTCCATTTTTCCTCTCAACCGTCACTAAATGGCCTTCGCCAAAACTGGCACCAAGTAGTGGCCAAGGAAATTCCTAACGCCTCTCGCAGACATACTAGTAGCACTGCGCCAAGTCCTCCAACAGCCAAGGCAGGAAGTACATACCAATTTTCTGGCCTTTGTATTTCACTGATTCACTCAATTTTAAAGGTGCAGTATCTCACAATACCGTTTGTTCAGGTAGCTTCAAGGAGGAATTCAAAGACACCGATCCTGGAGATGATCCAAATGAGTGCATGAAGATGCAGATACCTGTACTCAAAGGAGATGACGACCCACTGTTGGCTCCCTTGTCCATCGATATAATCAAGGTTCGTTTCTTTACGTTTTGCCTTCAATATATTAACTACAAATTTTATATACTTTAGAATCCTCCTTCCAAGACCACTAACCAGTCCGCCTCCATCTCTCCAATGGCAACTCGTGCGCTCAATGAGTCTCAATGCTTGGGTCCCCTTCCTCCAGTCCCATGTGACAATACAATGCATGCCAAGCAAGAGGTCAAGCAAGAGGGCGAGCAAGATGGCAATGAGGAGGGGAGTCATTCCATTGTGAAACCCTATAGACACTACATGCAAAAGGTGCGTTTTTTTTCTATTTATTACCTGTCTATCACACTAATCATGCACTTACAGATGAAAGTTGTTGGCCACCAACTCAAATGTCCTTCACCCGAAATCCAGGGCTCACAAACCAACTCCACCAACCTGGATCAATCGTCTCATAATCGCACAGCTGCATTGAAGTCTAGCTCAGGCAATATAAGTCTTTTTTTTTCGGTGATTTTCAAACTAATGTATATGTTCAGAAAAGATTATCGACCAAGCACCTTCAATCTCGCAGCAACACGAGCTCAAAGGAGGGCCGTAACGATGGACATCAAAAGCCAAGAGAACCCAATCATGTGTGCATTTCTTTCAATTAAATGTTGATCATTTTTATTCTGATTTTTCTATTATCTATTTAGTCTGCTACAAAAGCCTTGTCCTCCCGACTCCACAAATTCAGTACTGATGAGGACGATGATGGATCATCACACATACCACGAGGTTGTGTCAAATTCACCAAAAATGACCTTCCCCCAGGATCCCATGGTCTCTTGTTGTCCCAATGTGGATTGAGTGCATCTCCTGCCTCAACAACATGTGGGACATATCAGATTTCACTGATGAGATGCAATCAATATGGGATTGTGTGATACCAAACATCCCGCACACAGTTTCGAGGTTGAACGACCCAGTATACAAGATTGTAAGTGCTTGACTTTGACTTGCGCACACTGTCATGATTGCTGTCGACTCTTTAGTTGATGCAGCGCACATACGACTACCACAGCAACTTTGGTGAATGTGCTCAAGTTGTTGTCCAAAAGTTCATCAAGAAGGAGGGCTGGACACCCAGTGAGATTCATGAAGTTGTCGCATATGTAGTTCCACAGCAGGCCAAGTTAATTGACAAGAAGGGAAAACCTATCCTTGTCAATCCTCCGGTCTATCCCTACATGTGGAAAGAGTGTGTCGGAGACGAGGCAGATCCAAATGTAAGTCTTATTGTTGTTACAGTGCTGATTACTTATGTTTTCAATAGGCTTACCATGGAGCTTTCGAAGACCATTGTATCCTCGACACATTCACACTCTATCTTGAATATGTACATAAACTCCCAACTGTTTACCATTGTCAAGCAATGCCTAAGGGTGCTTTGTCTATTGCAACTGTTGCAGTATGTGTTCCCCTCAGCTCAATATATTTTCATACTCATGTTTATATTCAATTGTAGGTAGAACAAATGTGGAAGATGTGGTCTACAGGGACCTTCGAGAAACCAACCAATGCATCGCATCGACAGTTTGCTGAAGGGCTCTGGAGTTACAGCACCAAACTGATCATGGAGTCTATTGGCAATGCTACTTGTCATAAGTGGAAGAAGATTTTTAAAGGTGGTGCTGCTTTCATAGATGCTCATCGGAAACGCCCCACTTGGCGGGCACAGGCACAAGTCAAGGGCATGGGTGTGTTACAGTTGTACGTGCCCATATTCATTTTCTCTCTGTCTCCTTTACTTGTATATCATGTCACATGACTCTGACTCATATGCTCAATGCATCTGTACTATAGTTGCCTTCCTTCTTTGGATACGCACTTACATTCTCACGTCTCCCTCGGTCCGTGCACACATATTGGTCTATTTAAGCACATTGTACTATGCTTGTATACTTTACTTTAATCTTACTGGGTTTTACCTGGAATATCAATATCTTTCGCTTAGGTCTCCAACCTAAGTCGTCTTGAATCATCTCTAAGTCTAAGCACTCCTTAGCCTTAGTCTCTATTCTTGTAGAACCTCTTAGACTTGTCTTTGAGGCCGAACCCTTGATCATACTCGGAACGCGTTCCTTGTACTTTCACCTTGTCCTCTTCTGGACATTGTAAGAACTTCCCAGCAGACCGTCAGTGTCTTTTCACTGTCGCTGGTGACACCATCCCAGTTCGTAACAAAAGATTAAAGTCCACCTGATCATCAACTACCCAGTCTTCGACCCTGAACCCTGATAAGCCCTAATGGACAGCAAGATAGCACGTGTAGGCACCGAGAAAGTATAACTCACCAGACGAATCACCACTATGATGACCACCAAAGAATTTGAATACAAAATCAGTCTCCCAACTGGTTTTGATGGAGATCGCGACAACTCTTGCGAATTTATCCAATCATGCAATCTATGCTTCGACATCAATGAAAAGCTTTACACCACTGACAAGCAGAAGATCATTTTCATAACATCCTTCATGACTGAGAAGAACGCCAAATCTTGGAAAGAGCAATTCCTTGACCATGCTCAATCAACCGATACCTCTGGACAAAAAGTTGGTTATGGACATTGCAGGATTTTATGAAAAGCTTTAAAGAAGCCTTCGACCCAGTGGATACCAAAGGAACCGCGCTAACAAAACTCAGGGACCTCAAACAAGGAAGCGGTGATCTCCATACATACATCGCTGACTTTGAGGCACTTGCAGCCAAGGCCCATATCACCGACGATGCAACAAAGATCCAATTCTTCCAAGATGGCCTAAATTTGGGTATCCTCACCAAGCTTTTCGCACCAGGAGATGTCTCAGAAGTATTCCGCAAGGTTGTATTGCAATGTGTTTCCATTGACAACTCCCACCATCGTCTTCAAGCAATACAAACATGTCATGCTCTGCAACAGAAGAAGAAGAACTATGGGAACGCGCGTTACATACCTAATCGTGATTCCAACGCAATGGTCGTAGATCGCATCTCCAACATGGAGACATCTGAATGCATGAAGAAGGGCCAATGCTTCGGATGTAAGAAGACAGGACACCGCATTCATAACTGTCCTGAAAGAAAGAAGAAGACACCGATCCGACAAGCTGAAGTCAAAGAAGAAGATGAAGAAACTGTGAGGTGAGTTGTAGAGGATTTTTGAATTGGAGAAACAAAGACTCAATGTATGTTTCTCCCAATGTATTACTAAGACTTGTACGTGCTGTAGCTGAAAGAAAAGAACTTCGTGTTCCCATTACCCTTCACTCGCGTATGCGTTCAAAATCTGTTGACACCACCGCCATTATAGATTCCGGAGCAGCTGGAACCTTCATCTCTGAGGAGTTTGTGAAACTCCATAAAACCACTAAAAGAAAACTTGACAAGCCTTTCAAAGTCACAACTGCTGATGGGACCTATATCAAAGGAGGACCGATCACACACTACTGCCTCCTAGTGGTCAAAATTGATGAATGAACCATGTATGGAAAATTCAATATCACCAAACTAGGAAGAAGAGATCAGATCCTTCTGGGAATTCCGTGGTTACGCGCAATGAACCCAAGTATAGATTGGACCACTGAAATGCTCGCCCTTCCTGAACGACAAAATTAGGCGAAATTGAAATCGACATAGATACCGATCAGAAGAAGAATGGGCTGCCCCCGGCCTTCCACTGCCATCCTAAGAAATGGCAACATTCCCAACTTCCAAGATCCCTCATCATTTCTCCTATTCCTAAAGATCCTGAACCGGAAGTACGAATACCACATACTACAGACCCATTCCCCGTGTGCAACTACCACAGCAGTATCACTGATTCCCCGCGTAAAAAAACGCAAGAACAAATCTGAGCCCGAAACCGGACCGGACCGGAACCTATTGAGCAATGACCAATAGAAGAACAGAAGCATGGGAAAAGAAAAGCGGAAGAAGAAATTCCTGGACAAGATACAAATGTACCAAAATTATCCAAGTTCTATGTCCCTCCGAAAACTCTTCAACATACTCCTTCAGCTTCAATTGAAGAAATCCCCGATGAGGAAGAACCCGTGCCCTCGTTGATTCCAACAGAGGATGATGATCAATTCAACACTATGCAAGATGTCTGGCATGCACCAGAAGTACGTGAAATTTCCTCTTACGAGCTTGGAGATGGAGAATTCCTTGTGGAATACAACACCGATGGAGTTAGCATGAGAATCATCGAAGAAGTATCCATGGATACACCTCTCACACATGATGGAACTTCCTGACTTGAACAACTCCCCAACTACTCCACAATCTCCTTCCTCCTCCGAAATACAGTAATAAAGCTCAGGAATTCGCGACAGACGAAAAGGAGAAGAAAAAAAATCTTTCGAAGAATTGGTCCCGGACTATTTGCATGACTTTGCAGATGTCTTTGCTAAAGACAGGTTAAACAAACTACCTCCCGTACGCCCTGGTATTGATCATCGGATCGATACTAGACCCGGTTTTATTCCTTGCACATCTAAGGTTTACCCACTATCGGAAAAAGAACGCACTGCCGTCAAAACATTGATTGATGAAAACATTGTGAAAGGATTCATCTCAGAATCGAAATCACCCCAAGCTAGTGGTTTCTTCTTTGTGGGAAAAAAGAGTGGAGAATTGCGCCCCTGTCAAGATTATCACTACATCAATGATTGGACAGTCAAAAACGCTTACCCACTCCCACTCCCTATTTCCCTTGTCACACGCCTTCACAATGCACAGTTCTTGACAAAAATGGATATTCGGTCCAGTTATAATAATATTCGCATCCATCCCAACAATCGCTGGAAAGCAGCTTTTACTACGGAATTCGGCCTCTTCGAACCAAACGTCATGTTCTTTGGTCTTTGCAATTCCCCGGCAACTTTCCAAGCATACATGAATCGTACCTTCCAGCAGGAAATCAATGAAGGATGGATGGTTATATACATGGACAATATCCTGATTTTCTCCACAACTATGGCAGAACACCGCAAATGGACAAGATGGGTTTTGATGAAGATACGAAAGGAACATCTGTTCTTGAAACCAGAGAAATGCACCTTTGATGCAGAAGAAGTGGAATACCTCGGAGTGATAATCCGCCCTGGACAAGTTGCTATGGATACCGCCAAGACCAAGGGAATCTCCGAATGGCCAGTCCCGAAATCTGTAAAAGATGTCTGGTCATTCCTCGGCTTTTGCAACTTCTACCACACGTTCATTTCCCATTACTCTGACATTGCCTGACCCCTTATCGAATTAACAAAGAAAGATAAGGTCTTTGATTGGTCACCTGAATGTATGGACACCTTCGAAGAACTGAAACGACGCTTTACATCCCAACCGGTACTCCGTAACCCTGATCCTTCCCGCAATTTCCATTGCTACCGACGCTTTGCTTGTAGCAACTGGCGGAGTTCTCTTGCAGACCGATGAGAATGGTGTTTATCACCCATGCGCATACCTCTCACAGTCTTTGAACCCCGCAGAACGCAATTACAAATCTTTGATCGGGAACTCCTTGCCATGATCCGGGCATTGAATGAATGGCATCATTATCTCGAAGGAAATCCACACCCTGTCCTGGTATTCACCAACCGCAAGAATCTTCTATACTTTAGAAGTGCACAGAAGCTTACCCACGCCAAGCATGTGGCAACTGATTTTGTCTATTTACGACATTGAACTACATCACATTGTGGGTACTAAATTGGCAGTACCTGATGCACTATCTCGCCGGCCCGATTATGACTCTGGCAAAGACGATAATGAGGACCAGACTCTCCTCCCTGATGCTCTATTCGTTCGTCTTATTGACACTGATCTGAAGGATGTTTTGTCATTCTCTGACCCCCTCGACGATCCTGTCTTCAAGACAGCATCTGACGCCCTTAATGGTGTATGCCTTCCCCCTATGAAGTCGGCACTCTCTGACTGGAAGATTGAGGAGAATGTCCTCTATTTTAAGAATCGTGCTTATATTCCACCGGCACATTGTTCCGATATCCTAAAAGGTATCATGATCACCCACCGCGGGACATCCCGGTAGATTCAAAACTGAAGAACTCATCAAATGGGAAGCCTGGTGGCCCGCTATGGGTTCCTATATTCGAAATACATGGAGGGTTGCACCCTTTGTCAGCAAATGAAAGCGGATATGCATCCTGTTGACCTCCGCTTGCCCCGATCCCCTCCTCTGTGACTTGCCCCTTTTCCCAGGTCTCTGTCGATCTTATCACTGACCTCCCTGTCTCTGGAGGCTTTGACAGTATCATGGTCGTGGTGACCATGGCCTTACGAAGGGGGTAATTATTATCCCTTGTTTGAAAACCGTCACTTCTGAAGGCATTGCCAAACTATTCTTGAAACACGTTTACCGCCGATTTGGACTCCATGACAAAGTTATCTCGGATTGAGGCCCACAATTCCTATCACACTTCTCTAAGGAGCTTGCCTGACTTCTTGACTACATCATCGCCCCATCCACGGCTTATCACCCTCAGACCAATGGTCAGACTGAGAGGCTTAATCAAGAACTTGAAACGTATCTACGCATCTATTGCCACAACAACCCGAAGATTGGGTAGAACATCTACCAATCGCCGAATTTGTCCATAACCATCGAAAACATGATGCAAGAAACGCATCACCCTTTTATCTGATGATGGGATACAAACCACATCCATCCCACATCTGATCCCCAACTCATCCGTCCCTGCAGCAGAAGATCGAGTATGATCCCTACAGAAGATAAGAGAAGAAGCAATCGCCTGCCATAACATTGCGATGCAGAAATGGCCGAACAATCCCGAGGAGATAAGTACACTCCATGGAAGATCGGAGATAAGGTCTGGCTATCTGCCACTAATCTTAGACTCAAACTCCCATCGCGGAAACTTGCGCCAAAATGATATGGACCTTTCCCGATCATCGATGTCTTATCACCTATCACATTCACACTCAAACTCCCTCCACAATGGAAATTCATCCTACTTTCCATGCTTCTGTCTTATCGTCCTATAGCAAAATGGACGTACATGGTCCGAACTTCCCCGAACCACCACCTGACATCATCAAAGAAGAAGAAGAATATGAAGTAGAAGCAATTCTTTCCCACAAAGGAACTGGCAGTCGCTGACGCTATCTTGTTTCCTGGAAAGGATACTCATTGGGAGATATGGAGTGGCTCCCAGAAAAGAACTTGAAGAACTCCGCTCAAATCCTGAATGCTTATAAGAAGCAACACTCCCTCTGATCATTCTTCAGACAATCAAATCGCACAATGCACTTGATCAACTAACACCATTCGAAATGTATTTCCTACTGCTTACATAACCCCGTTACTATCACCAACAATGACTCCGACTCCGATGCAGAAAACTATGGAACCCTTACCACTGAAATCGACAACACCTCCTACATTGAAGCCGCCCTTCCATGCGAAGGACACACTCTCGAGATCGAAAGAATCTCACTGAAAGAGGTGCCTTCCCCGCTTACTCCTCGTTAACATCATATGCACTGCTGCCCTCATTGAAACAACTATCAATGAGACCACAGAAATCACGTACCGCCAGCGTATCCTACATCTACAAAAATGCATTTGTTCTTACACTATGCTGTTGCTTCCCGGTTCTTTTAAAAGCGATGTTGAATGTTACGAACTGGGGTGGCGTCACCAGCGACAGTGAAAAGACACAGACGGTCTGCTGGGAAGTTCTACAATGTCCAGAAAAGGACAAGGTGAAAGTACAAGGAACGCGTTCCGAGTATGATCAAGGGTTCGGCCTCAAAGACAAGTCTAAGAGGTTCTACAAGAATAGAGACTAAGACTAAGGAGTGCTTAGACTTAGAGATGATTCAAGACGACTTAGGTTGGAGACCTAAGCAAGGATGTTCCAGGTAAAACCCAGTAAAATTAAAGTAAGGTATACAAGCATAATACAACGTGCTTAAATAGGCCAATATGTGCGCACAGACCAAGAGAGGCGTGGGAATGTAAGTGCGTATCCGAAGAAGGAAGGCAACTATAGTACAGATGCATTGAGCATATGAATCAGAGTCATGTTACGTAATGTACAACGTAAAGGAGGAAAAATGAATAGGGGCACGTATGATTGTAACATTACCCCCTTTTTACACGTAAAGTCACCGACTTTACTCGTCTTGGTTCTCATAGTAAACAGGATCATCACTATACTCGTAGTCCTCATCAGCGAAGGATCTGCTCCTCATATACGCAGCTTCTTCAGCACCGGCGCGTCGTTTGGAGTCCCTCCTTTTCTCTGCTTGGATTCATTCATCGTCAAGCTGTTGTTCCCAAGAACAAAGTGCGTCGTAGAATCTGTCATCCTTCCAAGTTAACGTAAAGGGGGGAGTCCCGACTCGTCGAGGACAATAAATGGATAGATGGGTAGGCGACCAGTATCTACAAACCTTGCACTGGTATTCTGCACAGTTCTTTTGACGATGTCCAAGTAGTCCACAGACGCGACATTTCATGTTTTCATCAGGATTGGAAATGGACTTGCATAATGGTGATGGTGAAATGATGGGTTTGGGACTAGTGGATCTGGTGCGCTTCTTTCCCTTATTCCGTTTCATACATTTTAAGGTAAGGGTGTTGTTGCACCTGAGCTGCGCCTGTTGGGCAGGGAGAGAGCATATGCTGACGTTGGGAGATCAGGAGTGGTTCCTTGTTCAGCAACTGCAAGAAGTTCGTTAGAAGAAGAAGGGGAGGTTATGCCGAAGTCTTTTACTAAAACTGGCGAGACAGGATCCATTGGACCAAATGATGACGGAATGGACATGGGAGGGTGAAGGTGAAGGTCGCAAAGTCGAGGGCCGAGTGCTATTAATTCAGCAACAGGAATTCCTAACCTTTTTGCAGCTTCCCACTGTTCTTCTGTACAAGGCTCATATAGCCACGCAGGATGATCATGGGAGACTATAACAGGGGGCAGTGAGGTTGGTTGTTCGATGGGAGATGGGGTTCGTGGAGAGGCGAGGTCGGCTTGCATTTGTTGCAGATCAGTGATGGCTTCTTTGACTAAGTTTCTGGCCGCTCTAGTTTCAGCGACTGATTGCTGGATGGTTTCAACAACTGCGTTGGTGAGCTGTCTGATCTCTTGGACAGCAGTGCATAAGCCAGCAAGGGCGTCAATACTAGAATACATGCGCGAAGAAGAGGGTGCTGGAATAGGAAGTGGCATATCTTCCTGCGGAGAGGAAGGTCGAGCAACACCTGCTCGACGTTTGGCCACGATGTGAATAGCTTCTTCAACATTGCTTTTAAAAGAATTGGGAAGCAACAGCATAGCATAAGAACGAATGCGTTTTTGAAGATGAAGGAGACGATGGCAGTACGTGATTTCTGTGGTATCGTTGGCAGTAGTTTCAATGAGGGCGGCAGTGCGGATGGTGTTGATGAGGAGTAAGGCGGGGAAGGTGCCTCTTTCAGTGAGGATTCTTTCGATTTCAAGGGCATGTCCTTCGCATAGAAGGGTGGCTTCAATATAGGAGGTGTTGTCGATTTCGGTAGTAAGGGTTCCATAGTTTTCTGCGTCGGAATCAGAGTCATTGTTGGCAATGGTGACGGGGGTGATGTAAGCAGTGGGGAAAGACATTTCGAAATGGTGTTAGTTGATCAAGTGCTTGTGCAGTTTGATTGACTGAAGAATAATCAGAGGGAGTGTTGCTTCTTATAAGCATTCAGGATTCTAGCAGAGTTCTTCAAGTTCTTTTCTGGGAGCCATTCGTTATCTCCCAATGAGTATCCTTTCCAGGAAACAAGATAGCGTTGGCGACTGCCGGTTCCTTTGTGGGAAAGAATTGCTTCTACTTCATATTCTTCTTCTTCTTTGATGATATCAGGTGGTGGTTCAGGGAAGTTCAGGCCATGTACGTCCGTTTCGCTATAGGATGATAAGACAGAAGTGTGGAACGTGGGATGAATTTTCCACTGTGGAGGGAGTTTAAGTGTGAATGTGATGGGCGATAGGACATTGATGATCGGGAAAGGTCCGTATCGCTTTGGCGCAAGTTTCCTTGATGGGAGTTTGAGCCTAAGATTAGCGGCAGATAGCCAAACCTTATCTCCGATCCTCCATGGAGTGTACTTATCTCCCCGGGATCGTTCGGCCATTGTCTGCATTGCAATGTTATGACAGGCAATTGCTTCTTCTCGGATCTTCTGCAGGGATCGTACTCAATCTTCTGCTGCAGGGACGGATGAATTGGGGATCAGGTGAGGGATGGCATGTGGTTCGTATCCCATCATCAGATAGAAGGGTGATGCATTCCTTGCATCATGTTTTCGATGGTTATGGACAAATTCGGCGATTGGTAGATGTTCTACCCAATCTTCAGGGTTGTTGCAGCAATAAATGCGTAGGTATGTTTCAAGTTCTTGATTGAGCCTCTCGGTTTGGCCATCAGTCTGCAGGTGATAAGCCATGGATGGGGCAATGACATAGTTGAGAAGTCAGGCAAGCTCCTTGGAGAAGCGAGATAGGAATTGTGGACCTCGATCCAAGATGACTTTATCATGGAGTCCAAATCGACGGTAAACGTGTTTCAAAAATAGTTTAGCAATGCCTTTGGAGGTAACAGTTTTTAAACAAGGGATAATAATTACCCCCTTCATAAGGCCATGGTCTACCACGACCATGATACTGTCAAAGCCTCCAGAGACAGGGAGGTCAGTGATAAGATCGACAGAGACCTGGGAAAAGGGACGAGTTGCAGAGGAGGAGATCGGGGCAAGTGGAGGCCGGACAGGGTGTGTATCAGTTTTCATTTGCTGACAAAGGGCGCAACCCTCGACATATTTCTGAATATAGGAGCCCATAGCGGGCCACCAAGCTTCATGTTTGACGAGTTCTTCAGTTTTGAATCTACCGGGATGTCCTGCGGTAGGATGATCATGATACCTGTTCAGGATATCGGGACGATGCGCCAGCGGAATGTAGGAGCGATTTTTAAAATAGAGGATGTTATCCTCAATTTTCTAGTCAGAGAGTGCTGACTTCATAGGTGGGAGGCACACGCCATCAAGGGCGTCAGATGCTGTTTTGAAGACAGGGTCATCGAGGGGATCAGAGGATGACAAAACATCCTGCAGGTCGGTATCAATAAGACGAACAAATAGAGCATCAGGGAGGAGAGTCTGGTCCTCATTATCGTCTTTTCCGGAGTCATAATCGATTTGGTACCCGCAACGTGATGTAGTTCAATGTTGTAAATAGACAAAATCAGTTGCCAACGTGCTTGGCGACGGGTAAGCTTCTGTGCACTTCTAAAGTACAGAAGATTTTTGTGGTCAGTAAATACCAGGACAGGGTGTGGGTTTCCTTCAAGATAATGACGCCATTCATTCAATGCCTGGATTACAGCAAGGAGTTCCTGATCAAAGATCTGGTAATTGCGTTCTGCGGGGTTCAAAGACTGTGAGAGATATGCGCATGGGTGATAAACACCATTCTCATTGGTCTGCAGGAGAACTCCACCGGTTGCTACAAGCGAAGCGTCGGTAGCAATAGCAAATTGTCAGGAAGGATCAGGGTTATGGAGTACCGGTTGGGATGTAAAGTGTCGTTTCAGTTCTTCGAAGGTGTCCATACAGTTGGATGACCAATCAAAGACCTTATCTTTCTTTGTTAATTCAATAAGGGGTCGGGCAATATCAGAGTAATGGGAAATGAACGTGCGGTAGAAGTTGCAAAAGCCGAGGAATGACCGAACATCTTTTACAGATTTCGGAACTGGCCATTCAGAGATTCCCTTAGTCTTGGCGGTATCCATAGCAACTTGTCTGGGGCGAATTATCATACCGAGGTACTCTACTTCTTCTGCATCGAAGGTGCATTTCTCCGGTTTCAAGAACAGATGTTCCTTCCGTATCTTCATCAAAACCCGTCTTGTCCATTCGCGATGTTCTGCCATAGTTGTAGAGAAGATTAAGATATCGTCCATGTAGATAACCATCCATCCTTCGTTGATTTCCTGCTGGAAAGTACGATTCATGTATGCTTGGAAAGTTGCCGGGGAATTACAAAGGCCAAAGAACATGACGTTCGGTTCAAAGAGGCCAAATTCCGTTGTAAACGCTGCTTTCCAGCAATCATCGGGATGGATGCGAATATTATTATAGCCGGACCGGATATCCATTTTTGTAAAGAACTGCGCATTGTGAAGACGTGCAACAAGGGAGATAGGGAGTGGGAGCGGATAGGCGTTCTTGACTGTCCAATTGTCACAACCACAAAACGAATTAACGCTAGGGCAGAGACTAGGACTCAAACTAGGGTTGTCACAGAGAGAGAGAGGAGCAAGGACATCTTGGATTGCTACAAGTGTAGATACAAGAGGTTTGAACTAAAGAACTACTACAGCGAAACTAGCTAACTATATACACATATTGAAACTGAGATATAAACTGAGTTTGAAACTACTAGCCAATCATAAAATAGAAATGAGAATCGTACGATGTGATGATTGTGACATTGTTATGACATCATATTCTAGAAGGTTCTAAGATCACGTGACACTATCTTATCTTATCTTATCCGATAGCATCATAAAAGATCTCTTCATCTTCATCAGGAAGTTTGGTTATAGAAGCGGTTATAGGGATTTCAATGGAGTTTGTGTTTGTCTTAGCGCTGGGTTTAGACGCTTTAGGGAAATTGAGGAAAGAGTAATGATTTGTATTTGGAATTCGTGACACCAATCATTGATGTAGCGATAATCTTGGCAGGGACGCAATTTTCCACTCTTCTTTCCCACAAAGAAGAAGCCACTAGCTTGGGGTGACTTCGATTCTGAGATGAAACCTTTTGCAACGTTTTCATTGATAAACATTTTGACAGCAGCGCGTTCTTTTTCCGATAGCAGGTAAACCTTAGACGTGCAAGGAATAAAACCGGGTTTAGTATCAATTCGATGATCAATACCAAGGCGTTCAGGAGGTAGTTTGTTTAATCTGTCTTTAGCAAAGACATCTGCAAAGTCGTGCAAATAATCTGGGACCAATTCTTCGAAGGATTTCTTTTTCTTTTCCTTCTCATCCATGGCGAATTCCTGAGCTTTGTTACTGTATTTCGGAGGAGGAAGGGAGATTGTGGAGTAGTTGGGGAGTTGTTCGAGTCGAGAAGTTCCATCATGTGTGAGGGTGTATCCATGGATACTTCTTCTATGATTCTCATGCTAACTCCATCAGTATCATATTCCACAAGAAATTCTCCATCTCCTAGTTCATAAGAGGAAATTTCACGTACTTCTGGCGCGTGCCAGACATCTTGCATTGTGTTGAATTGGTCATCATCCTCTGTTGGGATCAACGAGGGCACGGGTTCTTCTTCATCAGGGATTTCCTCAATTGAAGCCGAGGGAGTATGTTGAAGAGTTTTTGGGGGAACATAGAACTTGGATAGTTTCAGTACATTTGTATCCCGTCCAGGGATTTCTTCTTCCACTTTCCTCTTCCCATACTTCTGTTCTTCTATTGGCCTTTGCTCAATAGGTTCAGGTCCGGCTCGATACTCAGGCTCAGAGTCGTTCTTGCGCTTTTCTGCACGGGGAATTGGTGATACTGCTCGCGGCAATTGTACACGGGGAGTAGGGTCTGTAGTACACGGTGTTTGTACTTCCAATTCGGGATCTTGATCTTTAGAGACGGAAAGGATAACAAGGGATCTTGGAAGCCGGGAATTTTGCCATTTCTTGGAATGACAATTGAAGGCTGGGGGTAATCCATTCTTCTTCCGATCCGTATCCATATCAATTTCAATTTCATCCGATTTCGTTGTTCGACCGAGGGTTAATGTTTCAGCAGCCCAATCGATACTTGGGTTCATTGCGCGTAACCATGGAATCCCCAGAAGGATTTGATCTCTTCTTCCCAGTTTGGTGATATTGAATTTCCCATACATAGTTCGTTCATCAATTTTGACCACCAGGAGACAGTAGTGCGTGATTGGTCCTCCTTTGATAAGAGTTCCATCTGCTGTAGTAACTCGAAATGGTGTTTTGAGTTTTTGTTGTGTGATTTGATGGAGTTTCACAAACTCTTCGGAAATAAATGTTCCTGCTGCACCTGAATCAATAACAGCGGTGGTGTTGACGGATTTCAAGCAAGTACGCGAGTGAAGGGTGATAGGGACACGGAGCTCTTTTCTTTCACCTACAGCGCGTACAAGTCTTAGTAATACATTGGGAGAAACATACGTCGAATCTTTGTTTCTCCAATTTAAAAATCCTCAACAATCCGTCTTACTGTTTCTTCGCCTTCTTCTTCTTCTTCTTTGACTTCAGTTTGTCAGAGTGGTGTCTTTTTCTTTCTGTCTGGACAGTTATGGATGCGGTGTCCTGTTTTCCTGCATCCGAAGCATTGTCCTTTCTTCATGCATTCGGATCTCTCTGTATCAGAGATTCAATCTACGACCATTGCATTGGAATCTCGATTAGGTGTGTAACGTGCATTTCCATAGTTCTTCTTCTTCTGTTGTGGAGCATGGCGTGTCCTCATGGCTTGAAGACAATGATGGGAGTTGTCAATGGAAACGCATTGCAGCACAACGTCTTGGAATACTTCTGAGACGTCTCCTAGCGCGAAAAGCTTTGTAAGGATGCCCCAATTCAGGCCATCTTGGAAGAATTGGATCTTTGTTGCACTATCGGTGATATGAGCCTTGGCTGCAAGTGCCTCAAAGTCGGCGATATAGGTATGAAGATCTCCACTTCCTTGTTTGAGGTCCCTGAGTTTTGTGAGTGCAGTTCCCTTGGTATCCACTGGGTCGAAGGCTTCTTTGAAGCTCTTCATAAAATCCGCCATTGTCCCATAACCAACTTTTTGTCTGGAAGTGTCGGTTGACTGAGCATGGTCAAGGAATTGCTCTTTCCAGGATTTGGCGTTTTTCTCGGTCATGAAGGATTTTATGAAAATAATCTTCTGCTTGTTGGTGGTGTAAAGCTTTTCATTGATGTCGAAGCATAGATTGCATGACTGGATAAATTCGTGAGAATTGTCACGATCTCCATCAAAACCAGTTGGCTGACTGATCTTGTATTCAAATTCTTTGGCCGCCATGTCTGGTGATTCGTCTGGTGAGTTATACTTTCTCGGTGCCTACACGCGCTGTCTTGCTGTCCGTTAGGGCTTTATCAGGGTTCAGGGTCGAAGACTGGGTAGTCGACGATTTGGTAGACTTTAATTTTTTGTTACGAACTGGGGTGGCGTCACCAGCGACAGTGAAAAGACACAGACGGTCTGCTGGGAAGTTCTACAATGTCCAGAAAAGGACAAGGTGAAAGTACAAGGAACGTGTTCCGAGTATGATCAAGGGTTCGGCCTTGAAGACAAGTCTAAGAGGTTCTACAAGAATAGAGACTAAGACTAAGGAGTGCTTAGACTTAGAGACGATTCAAGACGACTTAGGTTGGAGACCTAAGTGAAGGATGTTCCAGGTAAAACCCAGTAAAATTAAAGTAAGGTATACAAGCATAATACAACGTGCTTAAATAGGCCAATATGTGCGCACGGACCAAGAGAGGCGTGGGAATGTAAGTGCGTATCCAAAGAAGGAAGGCAACTATAGTACAGATGCGTTGAGCATATGAATCAGAGTCATGTTATGTAATGTACAGCGTAAAGGAGGAAAAATGAATAGGGGCACGTACGATTGTAACATTGAAGAAGCTATTCACATCGTGGCCGAATGTCGAGCAGGTGTTGCTCGACCTCCCGCTCCGCAAAGAGATACGGATCCACTTCCAGTCCCTCCACCCTCTTCTTTGCACGTTTATTCTAACCTCAATGCCTTTACTGGCTTATACACTGCTGCCCAAGAAATTGGACAACTCACCAATGCAGTCGTTGAAACTATCCAGCAATCAGTCACAGAAACAAGAGCGGCTAGAAATTTAGTCGAAGAAGCTATCACTGATTTACAGCAGACTCAAGTGGATCTTGTTTCTCCACGGACCCCATCCCATATTGAACAACCTACTTCACTGCCCCCTGTTATCGTATCCCACGACCACCCTGCATGGTTATACAAACCATGCACAGACGAGCAGTGTGAAGCCGCAAAAAGATTAGGAATCCCTGTTGCTGAGTTAGTAGCACTTGGTCCTCGACTTCGCGACCTCCGTATTCACCCCCCAATGTCCATTCCATCATCATTTGGTCCAATGGATCCTATCTCGCCAGTCTTAGTAAAAGACTTCGGCATAACTTCCCCTTCCTCCTCTAACGAACTCCTTGCGGCTGCTGAACGAGCAACTACCCCTGATCTCTCAACGTCAGCATACACTCTTACCACCGACCAGCAGGCACAGCTCAGGCGCGACAACACCGTTGCCTTAAAGCGTATGAAATGGAACATGTTATGAACTGGGGTGGCATCACCAGCGACAGTGAAAAGACACAGACGGTCTGCTGGGAAGTTCTTACAATGTCCAGAGGAGGACAAGGTGAAAGTACAAGGAACGCGTTCCGAGTACGATCAAGGGTCTGGCCTCAAGGACAAGTCCAAGAGGATCTGCGAGAATAGAGACTAAGGCTAAGGAGTGCTTAGACTTAGAGACGATTCAAGACGACTTAGGTTGGAGACCTAAGCGAAGGAGATTCCAGGTAAAACCCAGTAAGATTAAAGTAGGGAATCTGCTACAAATACACTGTGCTTAAATAGGCCAATATGTGCGCACAGACCAAGTAACCGTGAGAACGTAACTGCGTATCCTAATGAGGAAGGCATGTGTTGTACAGATGCGTTGAGCATATGAGTCAGAGTCATGTGACACGACATACAAGAAAGGAAACAAAGGGAAAATGAATAGGGGCATGTACGACTGTAACATTACCCCCTTATTACATTGAAAGTCACCGACTTTCAATCATCTTGGTTGTCGTCATAGACGGGATCATAGTCGTCGTAATTAGTGATGTCTTCATCAGCGGCGCTTCCTCCTAACATATAAGCCGCCTCCTCCTCTGCTACAGTTCTTGCTCGTCGACCTTCTTTTCGTCGTCGACGGTTAATAAGATACTGTTCCCACCTACGTAGTGCATCATAGAATCCATCATCCTTCCAGGTAAGTGTGAACGGGGGTTCCCCACGATGCTGAGGGCAATAAATGGACAGATGGGTGGGACTGTGTCGCAGACAGATTTGACACTGATAGTCGGGACAATTCTTTTGCCAGTGTCCGACGATGCCGCAGATTTGGCATTTCATGTTTTCGTCAGTGTTAGAGATGGACATACGTAGTGGCGATGGTGAGATAATGGGTGGGGGACTAGTGGATCTGGCACGCTTCTTCCCTTTCTTTTGCGTCATGCGTTTTAAGGCAAGATCATTATCGCGTCGAAGTTGCGCTTGTTGTTTACTGGTTAGCGTGTACGCGAGACGGGGAGGTCAGGAGTAGTTCCTCGTTAGCAGCCGCAAGAAGTTTGTTAGAGGAAGAAGGGGAAGTGATGCCGAAGTCCTTTACTAAGACTGGCGAGACAGGATCCATTGGACCAAATGAAGACGGATAGACATGGGAGGATGGATCTGAAGGTCACGAAGTCGAGGGCCGAGTGTTATTAATTCAACAACGGAATTCCTAACTTCTTTGCAGCTTCACACTGTTCTTCGAACAGGTCGTATAGCCATGCGGGATGGTCATGAGACTTGACGGGAGACGATGAAGTCAGTTGTTCGATGGGAGATGGGGTTCGGGGAGAAGCGAGGTCGGCTTGTGTTTGTTGCAAATCAGTGATGGCTTCTTCGACTAAGTTTCT